>JAQGBZ010000484.1:0-41755 GCA_034687125.1 Neelides folsomi
CTATTCATTCCCCCGGCAATTATTAAATACCTGGCAATTATTTAATACCCCGGCAATTATTTAAGTATTTACTGTATATGGATTTAAATTTGTTTTAAGGGATAAGGGATTTACCTTAAATACACCCATTAGATTCTCGTAGTTTGGTCCCCAGTTGAGGAGATAATCCCAGCCCATTGAAGAAGGCTCTCCCTTCGGGTTTTTGCTATAGTTGTTGATATAAGCGAGATCGTCGTCAGAAGCGACCAGCGTTGAGAGCGAACCGCGGAAGGAATCTTCTGGCTCCTCGGTCTCCGGACCTGGGCCCAGTTTGGGGAAGATGGGCGGATAGGAGCGCTTTTCATTATCGTACTCAAATTCTGAGCAGCTGAAGGAGTCGTTGCCAGACTCGTCCTCGTCGCTGGACGTGTCTCTCCGATGGGGGTTCTTTTTCTTTTTCTTCCGCCCTGCCCCGCTCTCCGAGCTCGACACGGCGTCGAGGGTACTCACAAGACTAGAGTTGTTTTTGTGGCGGGAGCTATTGAGTCGCTCGATTTCTTCTGCCGTGAGGCCAATGGACATGTCGCTGTCTCCCCCGCCCTTCCGTTTCTTCTTCGTTCCTTGGGACGAGGGATTGACGATCGAGCTTCGGGAAGAGCTCTGGCTGATATTGAGGCTCCGTTCGCTCTGGCTCATTGCATCCTTCGTGGTCGTGGCAAGAAGGGCGCTTTGCAATGGCTTCCCACTAATGTCCTGCAAGGTGAGGATCCTCGGTGTTGTCTGCTGGCTCAATTCGCTGCTGGGACTCAACCTGGCCAACGGAGTGCTTTTCAAAACGTTAGAAATCGGGCTCTGTCGAATGGCCGGGCTTTGGCGACTCCCTGGAAAATGATTGTGTCTGAACGGGGAGGACTTCCGCCCGCCTAGGTTCTCCCGGAACCCTTTGTAGTGATAGACAATGTCGATGTCGGAGGGAGCTATTGAGCTCGCATTCTCGAGGTCGTAATGTTCGGGGAGTTCGGCGAGCTCGGGCTCCATTGAGATCCCATTCCCCATGCTGTCACGGTTCGAGCCCATGTTGGAAAGATGTCCCGAGGTAGTTCGCTCTAAAATGATGTCGGGCTTTTGGTAGCTCCCGTCACTCATTTTCTTCGAATTTCGCACGAGGTTCCGAATGTTCTCGGCTTCTCCTTCCATGGAGTGATTCCTCATCGTGGGGTTTTGGGCTGGAGAGGATTGTTTGGTCGTTGGGGTCAGAGGTGGCAGTGGGCTTTTCTCCCTCTTCCGAAGCCGAAAAACGACAAAGCTCACAAGAATGGCAACGAGAAGAATGACGAAGAAAACAATGACAAGAGTGACTCCTATGCTGAGCGGGTCAGGGGCCGTCGCCGCCCCGGCAACTCCGCTGCTACATCCTCTCCCAATCTTCCCGTGATGGCCCACAGCCTCGAAAACACTCCCGGATTCGTTGAGCGGCTGGAGCTCATCGTTGATGCTGAAGTTGGAGATGCATCCCATGAAACCTGAATTAATTTGCAATTTAAGTAAAACCAGGTTGAAGAAGTGGGCTATTTACATAATGTTTACAAGAAATTTCCATACCTGAATGGATTTTATTAGTTATTTGGAAGTCAGGTTTCAGACCGCCGATCATCAGCGTTGTGAGATAGGGATCGAGGAAATCATGAACTGAGCCGGAATCCAACTCTTCGCCGCTTCTTTCTCCATCAATGGAGATTTGAAGAACTTGATTCAGATGACTTAATCTCACAGTGTGCCATTCTCCGTCTACGACTCTCGCCCCAAGACTCATGTTGATTGGGAAATTTGTTCCAACTTTCGAGCTGAACTTCACTTCTCCTTCGTCCAACTGTACAAAGTTGAAAAACGAATTTTAAATACAAGTTGTACATATTACATATATTTAATGTTAATTAAGTACAGCATGTTAATGCTTAATGTAATTCAGGTATGTATTACTAAATAATTACCATCAAGAGAGTGTAGTCTTTATCACTTGCTGCATAAAAGAGAACCCCTTCAGGATGAATGGTTCGGAAAGTGAAGGAAATAGACTTTGAATAAATTTCCCGTTTCTTCCTATGCAGGAACCCATAGTTGAAACTCTGGAGAAGAAGAACCCGTCGGAACTTTTCTCCAATTTTGAACTCGATGTAGGAATCAGCTCCAAGGGTTAAGGGAGTAAATGCGTCTTCGCAATTCTGGGTCATGACCCCAGAACAGCGACAAGTGTAGGAATCCCAAAGGTCGATGCATTCTCCGGTCGACCCACATTTGTGTTTATCACATACGTCGGGGACTCTTAGGCAAGTGTCAGAAATTCCCCGAGCACCTAATGGAGATGACAAGTTCAAGGCCCGTCCATTGATAATGAGGCTATGGATGCAGCCAATGAAATCATCTGTGTGAATTTGTCCAGGTCGCTCAATGATAGGATCGACGGAAGGAACTCCTCCAATGAACACCGGATTTCCGTCAAAGTTCAATGTCCTGATAAAGAAAATGTATTTTAAAAATTGTACTTGTCTTTAAAATTATTTACATTAAAACAAGGAATAAATTAAAATAATAAATGTGGAATGTGAATTTACCCAGTTGGTCCGATTTCATCAGCGTAACAAGTCGAATCGCCTGGTCTGCAATCTTCACAATTTTCTCCACTGTCTTTGCATTCAGACACACTGAGGGAGATGACTCTTCCGTTCCTGGTAGCAATGATTCGATACCACTTGCTGTCCGAAACCACTTTGTTGACAGAAATGACCGAGATGGCCGTTCTAGCTCCTCCATAGGACAAGCTGGCCTTCCCGTTAATGATTTCAATGGCGACAAAGTCGGACCTTCCTCCCGTCTGCCCACCGTAGTTGTACACCAGCAGGGCATTTTTCTTATTTGTAGAGAACACAAGGGAAATGTCGTTTGTGTTGGGGTCAAGGGACGGGAATGACATGAAGGAGGCGTAGCTGAAACCATGAGCCGACTTTTCGCAGTATCTTCCATAGTAGTGATTTGGACATTTGCAGACTGGGAATGCGGAGCTGGACGCAACAGTGCTGACACATTCGCCTCCGTTCATGCATGGATTGGGTCGACAGGCATCGGCTGCAGTTTGACAATGATTCCCGAAGAACCCGGGTCGGCAGAGGCAATAGTAACTATCACTCTGTGGATTTTCCTGACATGACCCTCCGTTCTTGCAAGGGTTGGAATAGCAAGAACTGCTTTTGTTCAATTCACATCTTTTCCCGTGGCGGTGCGGAGGGCAAGCACAATGGAAGTCGAAACCATGCTTTGTACAAGATCCACCTGCTTCACATGGGCTGGGCTGGCAAGGTTCTTTTCTCAATTGGCATTTAACACCTAAAAAATTAATTTATCCACATTAATATCAAATTATAAAAATTAATTAACACACGTTTTTATATTTTTAATCATTTTCTGTGTAAATTAATATCTTAATATTATTTTATTTAGGTAATCATAGACTAATTCAAGGGAAATTTTCAAACCTGTGAAGCCTGGAAGACATTGACAAGAGAATTCCATTTGAACATTTGGTGATGAGACGATGAGAAGTGGGCTGTCGGTGACTCGTGTGTTTGAATGAGCTCTGAGGGATTGATAACAGCTGGCACCGTTCTGACAAGGGTTTTGAGAATCACATGGGGAGAAATTGACATGAACCGTTGACACATCCAAAAGATTCTCAATGTGACTTCTGTGGGAAAGAAGCGTTTTGGTGATTTCTGCTGGGTCTTCGTACAGCGTTCCGGATCCCACAGCAAGGATGAAATCAGTTCCATTTGAGTTCTCATTAATGCTGTAAATGTGTGGTTCATAGCGGAAGATTTGGCGGAAGAAGGAAATGAGCTTTGTGAAAGATTTCTCAAGGAACTTCTTGGACGAAGTCCCAATGGCACGCACAATGACGGAGTTCTTCAGCGTCCGATTGTCAATTCCGTAGAATTCGACGAGCATGAGAGAAACAACTTCGGAGTGAATTCCATCGTCTCCATACACTTTGATCGATTGTCTCTTCAGGTTTGAGAACTTGTTGAGGTAGAGGTTACACCCGGATTCCATCCTGAACACTTCTTCATTCTTATCCAATCTGCAGGAGTATTGGCCGATTGCGTCTGGATCCAACGGTTCCACCGAAGCCACTTTGTCATGACTCACTTGGTCTTTGAACGTGTACAGGAGCAGTTGAGCGTTTCGGGATTGTGAGGGACTGTCGTTTTTATCTCTCACGGTGATCTTCACGTCTTGGCGAGATCTCATCGGAGGAGACCCATTGTCTTGAATTTCGACAATTATCCTCAGCTCTTGATTCGCCTCGCGATCGAATGACACGGAGCTCAGGACCCTTCCAGTCTTTGGATCAATTTTAAACTTGGAAGCGTCGGGACCACCGACCAAGAGATATGTAAAGGGTTTTCCATTGGGACTCAAGTCAGCGTCTGAAGCTTGAAGCGTCATCACTTTAGTATTCGGAGGTTCGTTCTCAAAAATAGCTCCTTCAAGAGAGGATGGGTCAAGGAGCGGGCCGTTGTCGTTTATGTCCAAAATGTTGACTTTAACCACAGTTGTTCCAGTCTGAGGAGGCTGGCCGGTGTCGATGGCTCCAAGGGACAAAGTGAACATTGGGACGGTTTCTCTGTCGAGAAGACCCGAGGTTGAGATGACTCCACTGATGGGGTCAATTTTAAACGTTTTGTTTTTATTGCCCGAGAGAATCTCATATGAGAATCGGTTGTTTGATGGACGGACGTCAATGTCTGTCGCTTTTACTGCCAAGATTTTGGATCCAAGTGGAGTTTCTTCAAATATTTCAACTTCGTAGGTTTCCTTTTCGAAGATTGGTGGGTCGTTTCCATCTTGGACGGTGATGATGACTTGGGCTTCGTCCGTGTCGTTTCCTTTGATTGAACCTCCATTCTTTGCCAGCACTGTGAGAACAACTCTGGATTGAGATTCTCTGTCCAGGAGCTTGGAAACTGAAATGGCTCCTGTTTTGGGCCCAATTGAAAATCCTCGGTCGTTGCTTGAGCCGACAAAGAGATAGGAAATTTCTCCATCAGATCCGCGATCCTCATCAATTGCTTGAACACCTCCCACATTCGACCCAATTGGAGCTGACTCGGAAATTGTAAAATGGAAAACGGGCTGAACGAATTTAGGGAAGAATTCATTTTCCCCTAGAATGTTCACAGCCACTTGTGTAGCTCCAAAAAGATTGGAATCGGTGTTTGCCGCCACGACCTCAAGGAAATAACCGTTTTCTTCTTCAAAGTCAAAGACTTTCTTTGTTGTGATTTCTCCACTCACGGCGTCAACCCCGAAGAAGTTCTTTCCTGACCCGCCCACAATTGAGTAGCGAAGGACGGCGTTTTTGGGTGAATCTTTGTCAACTGCCTTGAGGGTCATAAGTTTGCTTCCTACTTCCATATTCTCCCTCACAGATGTTGTGTAGAGGGGTTGGGGGAATGTCGGTGCATTGTCGTTGACGTCTGTGAGGATGACCGTCAGTTGGGCTTCGGAAGACCGCGGTTCGTAGCCAAAGTCAGTGGCGGAGATGTTGAGGAAATATTCTTTCTTGGTGTCAAAATCGAGTTCTTTATTGATGCTCACCGCCCCAGTGCTCGTGTCAATGGCGAACTTCCCTTCTTCGTTCCCTTTGGTGATATTGTAGAAGATCTCCCCGTTAGGGCCCGGGTCAGGGTCTGTGGCCGTGACAGTGACAATGACCGTGCCAAGTATTTCATTTTCGGGCACGATGACTCGGTAACTGAGGGCGGAGAAAGCCGGACTCCCCGAATTGGTTCCAGTGACCACAAAGGTAAGATAAATGTCGTCTGAGAGCGGTGGGATTCCTTTGTCGAGAGCTCTCACCTGAAGGAGGAACTTTTGGAGCTTTCTCCCTTCGAGGTCTCTTGCGACTGAGACCCAGCCAGTTTCCTTTTCAATGTTAAACAGGTCGCTCCCATTTCCAGAGATCTTATGATATTCCAACTCTCCATTCACTCCCACGTCTTCGTCAATGGCCTTGAGATGGAGGACTTTGTGGCCAACTGCGAAAGACTCCAACACCGGAGTCACGAGAGAGACGTTGGTGAAAACTGGGGCGTTGTTGTTCCCATCAACTACATTGATGGCGATGGAACACTCGGAACTCATTGGCGGTTTCCCACTGTCGGCTGCAATGACCGTAAAGGTGTATTCGTTCTCTGGAGAGAATCTTTTGGTCCCGGCTTTGTACTTCAGCGGCCTTTTGGAAAATATTTCCCCGCTCACAGGATCAATGGAGAAAAAGTCTGACGGTTGCTTGAGACTGTAAGTGACAAGAGAATTCTGACCTCGTTTGTCCCTGTCGGATGCCATGACTTGGCCCACAAATGACACGGGACTGTCTCCTTCCGGAATGTTGAAATTGTAGTAGCTGTAGTCAAATTCCGGAGCATTGTCGTTCACATCTTGTATGGTGAGCGTGACAAGAGTCTCAGCCCTCCAAGACCCGTCAATCGCGGCCACTTTGAGGAGATATTCATCTTGGGTCTCACGGTCGAGCATCCCGCTCACAGTAATGTTTCCGCTCAGTGGATCGATCTTGAACTTTTCCGCCTGATTATCAGTGAAAATGTAAGTGCAGTTGGCATTTTCCCCCACGTCCTTATCAACACTTGTCACTTGAATGACGAACGTTCCCACTCCCACGTTCTCAGTCACGTTAACACTGAAGAGGCGCGTGAATCTGGGCGGATTGTCGTTCTTATCCAGGACGTTGATGACAACTGTGGAAGTTCCCATGAGAGAGGGAGAGCCAAAGTCCTTGGCTTCGACCGTGAGAGTATATTGGGACTTTTCCTCTCGGTCGAGCTTCACTTTCGCAAATATCTCGCCCGAGTCTGAGTCAAGGCCGAAGAGGGAGGAATACAAAGAGGAGGTTTCCGCACTTAGGGAATATTTCACTTTCCCGTTCTCTCCCGTGTCGCGATCGGATGCTTTGAGGCTGTGAATCAACTTCGGCCCCGGTTCCTCTTCCAACACACTCAGGCTGTAAATGGAATGTTCAAACACCGGAGCATTGTCGTTGGCGTCAGACACGTTGATGAAGAGCGGAACGGAACTTCGGAGCTCGGGTTCTTCCACGCTGCTTACTTCAATCCAAAGCTCATACTTCTCAGCTGTTTCGAAATCCAATCCATTGGCTGAAATCTTGAGCTGGCCGGTTTTGGGATTGATCTCAAACGCTTGGCCGATGTTTCCTCCTCCAATGAAGTAACGGAAAAGAGAGAAGCTTTGCATTCCCCCGTCGGTCCTGTCATCTGAGAGAAGAGCAATGTCTCTTTGAGAGTTCCTCGCCACTCCTTCGATAGTCGTCACAAAAATGCTCTTTGCACTCTCGGAGAAGGAAAATAACCGTTGGCCAGGTTTGATTCCGACGAACCTCTTATGGTCCACAAGAGTCACCACAACATTCACAGCGGAGGAAAGGGGTTCTTTGGGAGATGAGTCAGTTGCTAGGATTTCGAGTTCTAACTGTTCGGAAGAATCTCTTTTGAGGGTTCTGAGAGCCTTCACCACTCCGGTGTCTTGGTCAATCTGGAACTTGTCAGCGTCTCGCCCTCCGAGATAATAAATTATCTTGCTGTTCAGCCCATCGTCTTTGTCCGTGGCAAGAAGGCCGAGAACGTAGCCGCCACTGCCTATGTTGTCCGGTGTGCTGACGGCGTATCGCGGATGGTCAAATGTGGGAACATTGTCATTGAGATCGATGATGCGAATGACCACGGTGGTGCTGGTGTTCCTTCTAAACACGGGACTGGAATCGGATGCCTCAACAGTGAGGGTGTAGATCTCTCGCTCTTCTCTGTCAATCCTCCCAATGGTCCGAAGCTCGCCCGTCCCCTCGTGAACAGCGAAAGGAATTCCTTCCTCACGGATCGAATACCTAGGTCGGACATAACAGTTATGGCTCGATAATTAATTAACATTTATTGACGGCCATTGTGATTGGGAAAACGAGCCAGGTGAGCATGAGAATTTAATATTACCGTATTTGGGCATTGAGTCCTTCGTCCGAGTCAGTGGCGAGGAGTTTGGTCACCAGCGTCCCCTCAGGAACATTCTCCTCAATGCTGAACTCGTACTTTTCGTGCTCGAACTTAGGCGTGTTGTCGTTTACGTCCTTGATGATCACCCGAACCATTCCAGTTCCAGTGAGCCGCGGAGTTCCTGAAATTCACATTAGAAGGGTTCGTTAGAAGAACATTACAAGCGCCATATGTCAATAGTCTCTGAGGTTGATGGTGTGGCCCGGAGGCACCAATCATGATTGGCAAAAGAATGAGTTCAAGCTCAAGGGCACGAAAAAAGAATATTCGGAAAGCGGACGAGGGGATTAATGAGAGCTATGGAGAGTGGACAGGTTGAATGGAGAAAGGGGAGAAGTGGGCCAGCGGAGTCTTCCGCTCTCAAGAGGGACAATTGGCTCCTAAGTTGGGAGAGTCAAAGTCCTGGCAATCTCTGGAATGGTTGCAACTGATAATAATGGCGTGGTTTTCAATGAATTATCGCCACTTAAGACTCACAAGAAGATATAAATAATGCAGGTAAAATAGCCTAGGGCCACTATTAGGCAACCAACCCCAAGAAACCTCTTCTCCCTTTGTTCACTTTCCCAAAAATAAGATACGGTCCCGGTATTAACTTAATTTATTACTCCGCTCATTCGAAGGGATTCTGGCCGAGCTTTCATTTAATTTCGAGCCTCAAGGCCGAGACTAACCTGTGTCGAGGGCGACGATGGTGAGGATGTACTCGGCCTGTCTTTCGCGGTCCAGAGCTCGGTGAACGGTGATTTCCCCAGTGCTTGCATTGACCCGGAACGACCCCTTGTCCCCATCCTTCATCAAGTAGCGGATCTGACTGGTCGAGGAGGCCATGTCGGCATCGTTGGCCGTCACCCTCAACACGTACGCCGGAACCTCCTCCATGTTCTCACGGATGAAAGCCAAGTAGGGAGAGTTGGGGAAATACGGCGGGTTGTCGTTGATGTCAAACACGCTTATACTCACAATGGCCGTGTCGAACCGAACCTCATGTGCGGAATCCTCAGCTTGGACCGTGAGCGTATAGGACTTTTTCCGCTCGTAATTGATGCTTTTGGCTAATCTAAGAACTCCCGAGTCTTCTCCAATGCTAAAGTCCATGTTGTGATCTCCTTCAATGATTGAATAGCGGATTTGGGAGTTGAGCCCTTCGTCCACGTCTGTGGCCGACACCTAAAAAATGACCCGCAATTGAGGACTCGCCGAGCCAGGGAGAAGAAACAAAAGAGGAATTGATACTTACCTGTAGAATGCTCATTCCGATGGAGGAATTCTCCGGGATGACGGCACTGTATTGTCTTGGGTCGAAAATGGGGCTGTTATCGTTAACGTCGAGTATCCGAACAAAGAGTTTCTGAGCGGAGGACTCCGAGGGCTCTCCCCTATCTCTGGCTATGATCTGTAATGGAAGGAGTGGATCAGATTCGAAAAGGCTCCAAGTACCATAAACGTACATTGAGACTGTAGTTCTGTCTTATCTCCCGATCCAGGGGTCCAATCAGCCTCAAAAGACCGTCGACGGGGCCGAGGCTAAACGTCGTCTTTTCGTTGTTTAGAACGTACTCGATGTATCCGTTCCGCCCTTCGTCCTCATCCCGGGCCTTCACTGCTAAAATGAGTGTATTGAGGGGAGAGTTCTCCATGATGGTCGTTTCGTTCGGTGAAACGAATTCAGGTGCGATGTCGTTCACGTCCTTGAGAACAATGTTGACCTAGAATGGGAAACTTAGCCAAAATCATCTCCCTTTGCCTCTCTTACTTGTACGAAGGATGAAAGAGGATTTTCCGGAGCTCTGTCTTTCCCCTGGACGATTAGATTGTAGTAAGCCTTTGTTTCCCTGTCCAATGACTTGCTTGTGAGTATAGTCCCATTTTCGGAAATGTTGAACACATTATTCTCGTTGCCCGAGACGATGGAGAATTGGATCATCCCATTCAGCCCTACATGAAAAAACTCATTCAAATCTCCGACCAAGAGCGGAGATGGCGGAAACGTACCTGAGTCCAAATCCGTGGCGCTCACTTTGACGATGGAGCTTCCGACGGAAACGTTTTCTGGTACTTCCTTGTTGTAGCTGACGGGGTCGAACTGCGGGGCGTTGTCGTTGAGGTCCACGACGTTGAGGTAGACGGTGGCGGTGGAGGAAAGGCTCGGCTTGCCCTTGTCTTGGGCCTGTACGACGAAGATGTAGTGTTGGACCTGAGGAATGATTTCATTAGGTGGAGGCCATAAAAGCGGTTCTCAAGATCTATAGCTCTAAATCAGGGGGTATATAGCGAGAGTCGTAACGAGAGCTCAATGTTCTTTCATAGGTAAGTCTTCTTGTCTCGGAGGGCAAAAGGGAGGCTGATCAAAGTCTATAGGCGGAGTAAAGGGTTGAGGAGGATTCCGAACAGGGTTAGAGCGCCGAGGTAAGAAACAAGTGCTGTGGGAGATTATTTATCTTGAGGGGAGATGGTTGGCAATCACGAAACTTGGGAAGGAGCAGAAAAAACTATGGCTAGCCCTATAAATAATCAGTCTCTTTGACAGTGACGGTCATAACTTGGAAATTGAGTAAAGACCTTGTTTTCAACGCAATTATTTTCCATAGTTAAATAACCTGGGCCTAAACGGCTCCATAAATTCCAGTTCTCTTTCCCTTCGCCATAATTAACGCAAAATTTCAATATTTGAATGGCGAGTTTTCTCTCGGCTTACTCTCCTTTCAGTCTTTGAATATTTAATGCTGCCTCCACACGAAGAAAAACTGTTCCTCCCCTCTCAACATCACCGGTGACCATCGGCAATGGACAAGTTCTCCCATGTTCTCGGCCTCGGCTCATCGGGCCAAAACCAATCCATTGGGGCAAGATGGACGACCGATGGAGCTGAGCTACGTGAGGCTGGACGATAAGAGACAGAAGCCTCTCCATAGGCCCAAATCGACCATCAGTATGCATGTTTTCGCTCTGGACGTGGGCGAGGAGGATAATAAATGCGCCCCATTACATTACACGAAACGCGGAGGATCGAGAGCTTCTTCCCAGCCCAAGAAAGGAATTCTGAGTAATTAAAGAAGTCGGGTCCTTATATTCTCCGATCTCAACTATCACTGCACATTAAAATCTCTTTTATTATAATTATACAACCATAGCCTCCTATAGACCACTTGAGGAGGAAAACTGAAAAAGTTTATTGTAGGTATGTGAAGGACCTTATCTACATATTGATATTCAAAGTACTCTGTATTTAAATGTACTATTATCTATGTACATAAACGACATGATTGTTCAAGATCCGAGGGCTGCATTAATCCCCACGAACTCTGCAGTCAGCAGGGGTGGACAACTTGTGGAGCTCTCAAGAGAGTCCCAAGGAAAATAAGATTCCTCTGCATGTACTCATTTCTAATTGAATGCCTCCAGATAAAATCAAAAATATTTTCACTCGGGCAGTTTTCCCTTCGTGTGGCTTCCAAAGACCTGTCAAACACCAATCACGATATTCCCCGCGTTCCAACCATTCAAATTGACATTTAAGAGAGGAAATTCGGTTGTGTGGGTTTTGAAGGGAGGTTTTGAGGTGCTTTGAGCCCAAATTGTTCCCAAATTACAATAGTTTAAAATATAGGAAGCTTGACTTTTTTAATTTCTATATATTATTATATATACTAACTTCGTGATCCAAATTAAACTCATCTCATAAACCGTAATTTTCAATTTAATGCTCCCTAATTGATCATCTACCCATCTTGTGTAATGATAGCTATCGTCTCTTTTCTTGGTTTCCCGAGTCGTAGTTTATCGCTTCCCCTTCTCACCACGAACCCAACCCTAATAAAAGGCTCGCCTCGCTTCGGCACAAAAATAACATAATTTACCCTTAGCTGTAAGTTCGGAAAGGTAAGTTGGCTGAGAATAGAGAGAGAAATTTAAGGACGAAGCCCTCTCCCCTCTCGACCAACAAACCTCACCTCCACACGACGAGGGAACCCAATGAGGTCTCAACGACCATTCTAACCAACTCGAGGCACACAATTCCTCCTGCCCATCACTGTGCATGGGGATTAGACACCTTCTTGAACTCGTCGCGGAGGATACCTCTTTTTTCCTTCCCCCAACTAATAGGATAATAAATTTAATGAACAAATATCCGAGGAAATAATTGATTTGCTTTCCGTCCCGGCTCTTCAAGGGAGATCTCTACGAGGGAGTCACGTAGGCCATTGGGCTGGGGAAAAAACGAGGAAATGGGCTTACTTCTTCGTAGTCGAGGCGGGACGTGAGAGTGAAGATTCCGCTGTGGGGGTTGAGGGAAAACACGTCGTTTCCCCAGTCGGAGAGAACCGAAAAGGTGATTTGGCCGTTCAAGCCCTCGTCGTTGTCATGGGCCGTGAGCGTTCCCACTTTCAGCCCTGGACTCACATCCTCCGGAATGTCAAAGGAATAGGCCAGGTCGGAGAAGGAAGGCGGATTATCGTTCGTGTCTATTACCTGCCGATTACATGCGTTAATTTAGGCCTTGGAGGAGAATTACGAGCTTACTTTAATTAAGAGGGTCATATCGGAAAATTGAATCCCGTCGCTGGCTCGGATGATGAGCCGATATTCCTCTTTTTCCTCGCGGTCAATCGTGTCCACAATGCGGAGGATCCCCGTGTCGGCCTGTAAGCTGAACTTCCCTTCATCTCCTCCTACAAGGGAGTAGGAGGTCGTTCCGGTCACGTCTTCGTCCGTGGCTTCGAGGCGGACGATCTGCTGTCCCACGGCCGCATTCTCCGAAACGCTTAGCTCCATGGTTCGGTCGGGGAATCGCGGAGGGCTGTCGTTTTTGTCCAACAGTTCGATCTCCACCTGTGGATTAAACACGGATCATACATTCGTACATGGACAAGTGGAGCATTCCTGGGAATCCCTCGTCGATGACGAGGAATTCCAAAGGGATTAAAATCCTCGTTTTTAATGGGAGTCTGTGAGTTGAATCCAAATATTTGGTTCCCGTTCCACGAGGGAATCCTAAATAAGTCCCGAACCTCGAGAGTGAGTGACAAAGGCGAGGAGCTCATCCGTGCCCTCTTCTAAGCAGGAATAATAAAACGTGAGTCATAAAAGAGACTAATCCTCAATAGGCTCTTCTTCTCCAGGGCCTTTGGACTCACCAAAGGGCGTAAGGCAACACAAATTCCGCCTCACTTTGTACACAAGGCTATATAGCAGGTAGTAGCGTGCATGGACGTTGGAAACGTCATTCTTATCAAATCACTCGGATGTTTTAAGCTCATATAAAGTCTCCCTGCATATAACCGTCAACTCCTTCACCTGTTCGGAAAAGAAAACCCTGCTCAAGAGTTAAAAAACTTGTCAAAAGTAACAAAGTTGAAAGGGAGAATGAGGAGAAGGTGGCCGAGTGCTTATGGTGGGAATCGAGGGTGGGCAAAAAAGGGCTCCCTACTTCCCATTCTGTCCAGACCCCACCGTAGGGATTGAACTCTCCAAGGGGCCCTTGAAGGCTCAAGAATTTCCCCCCTCCCCGCCCCTCTGGAGATGGAAAGTAAATTAGCAAATTCGGGCCTACAAATTGGCATCGGTGGATGGGAAAAACGACTTTAAACTTTAATCCTTGAGGAATCCTGCAAAACAAGTTTTGAGCCATCTGGGTATTAAGTGGCTCTCTTCTTTTGTTGACCAAATGGCCGATTCCAACGGGAACCATGTCCCCTGTGCCTCCCTTTATTCTCCGATCCTCCTCCTTCACTTTCTTCCTCACGCATTGGGATTGGGACCCGAACCTCGGCCTCGATCATCGGCACGTTTTCTGGTTCACCCTCTTTCCGCCATCCCAATGTGGATGTCAACGGGCGCCAGATTTGTTCGCGAATCCATTTACCCAGAGGGTACAAAAATGGGTTCGTGCTATGAGGCTCTGCGGCTCCGCCTATACCCATATAATTTAACTGGGTGTTTTTTCTCTTTCAATCTTGATTTAAGAACTTTATCACCGGGCATGGATAGGTCTTGTTGTAGAACCAGATAAAGAATAAGGAAATAACATCACTCGGGCAGATTCCCCGAATGGAAGTGGCAGGGCGATAAGGGTCCATTGAGGAAAGTCCCGATGTCTAATGAGTGGACTGGGACTCGGAGAGAGAAAGCATCCTTGATGGCCTGATAGGGGAAGCAATTACGGGGAGAGATCAGATATTGGAGTTAATAAGGCTGGAATCATTGTGGAGAGAGTGATGGGGTTGAGAGACAGAATCTGAGGGCCCATCTCCTTGGGACGAGGGATGTGGAGGGCCTCTTTGTGGGAGGAATGCAGCCCACTTGGAGAGCTCGCTGGGCTCGGTCTGTAAACAGGGGATTGGAGCAGGGAATTCTCCACTGCCCAGCTCCGAACAGGCGGAGGTTGAAGAAAGGAGGCAATCGAAAAGGTAACAGCGGGGGTGCAAGCCGAGCACTCTGCTGGAGTCTTCAAAGAGATTTGGTCCTTGAACTTGGCTGTCTACCTTCCTCCCCGCCTCGGCCTCCTCCTGGATCAACTTTCTTCCCTCCGTCGCGCCTCACTTCCCTCTCTTCCCTCTCACCTCCTCCTCTCATTATCCTCTGCCCAAAATTACCTGGGGAAGGGCCGGCCAGATACATGACACGGCCTTCGTCTCCCATCATTCATCGCCCGCTATTAATCCCCTCTCCCACATTCCCACATTCCCTCTTAATTGCCGCTACTCCACTACGATAGAAATGAGGAAGGCACTCACAGTCGTCGAAGCCGTCAAGAGACCCTTCGTGCTCACGACGATCCCATAAATCTCGACCAGGAACGTCCTCACGCCCTTCTCGCGGTCCAGCGGTTTGAGTGTGGAGATGATCCCTCCGCGAACGTCGATGTCGAACACTCGTTCCTCGACCTCGCCGGTCTTGGAGGTGATGTTGGTGATGTAATATTCCACCTCGCTGGTTCGGCGCTCCTCGAGGGCCGCCACGGTGAGAACCGAACTCCCCACTGGCTCATTCTCGGAGATCGACCCTTTGTACAGGCTCTTGGCGAAGTGGAGGCTCCCGGTCCCTTCCTCTGACACTCCGAGAATCGTAAGGTCCAGGTAAGAAGCCTTGCGCTGAGATTGGATGGCCTCGTCGGTTGCTTTGATCTTCAGCTGATACCTTGGCTGGACATCAATCACCGCTTGCTTGAGCTTCAGAGACCCGCTAGTCCGATCGAGGGCGAAAAGGCTCCGGTCCCCGTTTACAATCTCGAATGTGACAACTCCATTGGACTCAGAGTCCAAGTCCTCTGCTCGCACTTTTAGGACTTCGAATCCCTCCGGAGTTCCTTTTTTGAGAACTGCCGCATTCATGGACTTGAACTGGGGCTCGTTGTCGTTGAGGTCTTCTACGATCACCGTCACGAGTTTCTCAGCTGAGAGTCGAAGCCCTGTCGGCACTGCCTGGTCCGTGGCGAGAACATGAAGCCTGAAAGTGTCGGCAAATTCCCTGTCAATGTTCTTTAATGTGTGGATGACCCCCAAATTCTCATCAATCCCGAAATGAGACCCTTCAGGTTCCTGTCTCAGGATGGAGTATTTCACCTTCCCATTCAACCCTGAGTCGGGATCTTCGGCTGCTACGGTCACGATCGGGGTCTGGATTGGAATTCCTTCTTGGATCTGGCGGACGATGGCTGTGGAAGGAAATATCGGGGCATTGTCGTTGAAATCCTCCACGACAACCAAGAACTGAATAGAAGAGGAAAGCTTGGGATTTCCTCCGTCTGAGGCTGTGATATTGAGAGTGTAAGTGGAGATCCGTTCATAATCCAATGGTTTATTGAGGTAGAGATACCCGGTCTTAGGATCGATTCTAAAAGTTTCCCCTCTGTTGCCTCCGCTAATGGAGAGCGACACCACTGCGTTGAGTCCGAGATCAGGATCTGAGGCCCCAAAGCGTATCAGTTCCGTGTTCACACCTGTGGTTTCTATGATAGAAATTCTCGATTCTGATTGTGTAAACTCGGGCATGTTGTCATTTTCATCAAGGATATCGATGGTGACGAGGACGGAAGAACTCAGCGGCCCGGTCGGGGCCGTGTCTTGAGCCACCACTTTGATCACATATTGAGGCTCACTTTCTCGGTCAAGTGTTCGGGCTAAGTTGATCTGCCCTGTCATGGAATCAATTTTGAAGGTTCCGTCGGAGTCTTGGATGAAATAGACAATATCTCCATTGAGGCCCTCGTCAATGTCATTTGCGAGGACTCTGATGACCTGAGATCCGATCGGGGCCCCTTCAGAGATTTGGGCCGCATAGGAATTCCGCACAAACACAGGTTTGTTGTCGTTCTCGTCGGTGATGTAAATAATAATCGTGGCTTTGTCCTTAAGTCTCGTGGCTCCTCCGTCCTGCACCTTAATGTCAAGGGAGATGAAGTCCGAGCCGGTCTTCTGGAGCAGGGCCTCACGGTCAAAGGATTTCCCGCTCTTGACAAATCCATTCCGAGGGTCGATCATGAAGTCGGAGTCGGAAGAAGAAACAATGGAGTAAATGAGTTCGGCATTTCTTCCCACGTCGTTGTCGGTTGCCAGGACGCGGCCGACATATGTGTCGGGCCCCTCATTCTCGGCCAGATAGAAATGGAAGGTCGCATTGGAAAACATGGGAGCGTTGTCGTTCTCGTCAATGACATGGATGACAAGAGAGACGGTAGACGACCTTGGCGGAGATCCCCCATCTCTTGCAAGAATTGTGAGGGAGTAGTAATCTTCCTCTTCCCTGTCCAGAGAGCTCTTGACGTAAAGAGCTCCGTCTGGAAAAACTCCAAACTTGTTTTCCCCGTTCCCCTCAAGGATCTTGTAGTGGATTTCTCCATTTTGAGCCTCGTCCTCATCGGAGGCTTGGAGGGTGAAGAAGCGGCTGTTGACAGCCGTCGACTCGAGCAGAGAAGTCTCGTAGGAGGAATGGTCGAAGACGGGCGTGTGGTCGTTGACGTCTCTGACACGGAGGGAAATTATTTGGGCGGAGCTAAGCGATGGGCTCCCTTCATCTCTCGCAGTCACCTCAAGGCTTAAAAGACTCTTGGAGTCGGAGAGGCGCAGGGGCTTCCTCAGCACGATCAGCCCGTTGGAAGGATGGATGAAGAACAAGTTGTTGGGGTTCTTGCTTAGCGAGTAACTCACTTCGGCATTCTTCCCCTCGTCTCGATCTTTGGCCGAGACAAGAAGAACCTCCGAACCCACGGGGGAATTCTCTTCGATTGTGGCATAAACCCGCTTGGCCTCAAACTCCGGTGCGTTGTCGTTCACATCGATCACGCTCACTTGGACGAAGCAAAGGCCGTAAGCGTCCTCGTCTTGGAGCTTCGATCGGCCGAGGATCGTGAGATTGTAAAATGTTTGCAGTTCCCTGTCAATTGATTTCAGCGTCCGGAGCTCTCCACTTGGACCCTCAATCCCAAAAACCCGTTCTGAGTTTCCGTCAATGATGGAGAAATTTATTTCAGAATTTTTCTTCCCGTTTGCTGTCACTTTCCCGACAAAGA
Organism: Neelides folsomi; assembly: GCA_034687125.1. Taxonomy (NCBI): domain Eukaryota; kingdom Metazoa; phylum Arthropoda; class Collembola; order Neelipleona; family Neelidae; genus Neelides; species Neelides folsomi. The sequence goes on from JAQGBZ010000484.1 coordinate 17,626, forward strand.
CGGACTCACGGCTCATCTGCTGCCCCACGTCTTCCGTCACTGTAAAGGCGTAAATCTCTTTGACAAAGGTCAATTCGTGGCTTTGGCCCTTCACTCCCCCGATCAGGATTTCCACCAAGGCTTGTTCTTCACTCTTCCGTCCCCCTCCGTCAATGGCTGATACATGAAGTGTGAAGATGCGCCGACGAGAAGATTTCAATTCCTTTTTAACTTTAATTTCTCCAGTCTTTTCATTGAGGGAAAACATTGGGTCGCTGGGAGGGTCAAGGGTGAATCTAATTTCAGAATTTTTCCCCTCGTCCAAATCATGCCCAAACACTTGACCGACAACAGTCCCGACATTTGCATCCAGGCCAACTGACATTAAATAGTGATTTGGGTAAAGGACCGGAGCATTGTCATTAACATCGACGAGTTCAAGAAGCACGGTAGCAGTGGAAGAGAGCGATGGGGCGCCTTGGTCTTTGGCTATCACTTTCAGTTCAAATTGAGCTCTCACCTCCCTGTCCAACTTTGACCTGGAAAGGATTTTCCCCGAGCTTGAGTCGAGATGGAAGAAGTTTGGATAAGCATCTTCGGTTTGCGGGGAGAGGAAGTAAGCAATTGACCCATTGGTGCCTTGGTCCTGGTCCGAGGCCGAGAGAGCTGCAATGAGAGTTCCAGGAGGAGCATCTTCGGAAATGAACACTTTGCTCGACTCCTCCCGGAACTTCGGCTTCTCGTCGTTCTCATCAAGGATGGTAATTTTGATTTGGGTGAAGGCCCATTTGGGATTGGGGCCACCGTCGCGAGCGGATATTTTGAGCCGGACCGTTCCTTCTTGTTCTCTGTCGAGGCGAGCTCGGGTCGTGAGAAGTCCACTCCCAGCATCCATCTCAAACCACATTTTCTCATTCCCTGTAAACGGGGCAAGGAAGAAGCTGTTATCCAACCAACCATGCTATACACCTTAATTCATTTTCTAAGAGAAAGTTAAATGATGTGCACTCATAAAATTGAGTTCTGATTAAAAACTCCCCTATTGATTCTTATAATGATTCCCACATTCCACGTCCGTGTAGTATGAATGTATGCAAATAAAGGATGTTCATGTACCATGCGAGTACGCAATTACCGTGAAGATAAAATACTTGATAGGTAGTTGACATAAAATGTAAAAAACATTCTTATTTGAGCATTAATGACTCTCGTCAGTAATCTCAAGCCAATTTTTTACTCTCCTAATTTACAGCCATGGCTGAGCATCTCTATATGCTTTTACTTATTTCACATGGGTGCGCTTCTAATCAATTCTCGTTAATATATATTTCATTCTTCTTCCCTGATCTCATACATACCAACAAGCAATATAAAATCCAATAGGAAAAACGCTCAAGTGTCCTACTCGGAAAGAAGGAAAACTAGAAGTGAATGATACATTTTTATTATAGACAAAGTACGTTTTATAAGCTTAAACAACCCAAGACTTTCGCATATGTATCATTTATATTGTAAATGAATAGAAATATATTATACATGTCTATATAATATAGGTAAGAAAGTATGCACATCCTAAAGAACTAAATGCCTGATGCCTAGTTATGTAAACCTGGTTGTTATATGTAAGAGTAATAACGTTGAGTAGCATGCGTGATCCATCGTTAGGAAGAAGTCGCATTTTTCGTCCTGCCCCTTACTACAATTATGCGAATTGTTTCAGCCATAAAAATCCAAATTACGTTAAACAACACAAATTGTGCTTGATCCCCAGAGAGGGACAAAACATTGGATAATTGGAAAGATGATTAAATACTACATGCATGCAAATTCCCCCGTTTTGAATGATTACCATCCCTACATGGGAATTAAATAAGACGAGTAAATACCTGAGACGATGGAGTAGAAAACTTGTGAATTGATTCCAGTGTCTTTGTCGGTGGCCGTGATGCTGGCCACAAATGTGCCTGGCGGGACGAGCTCCCTCAGCACAGCCGAGTACTCACTTTTCTCAAAGAGGGGTTCGTGGTCGTTGATGTCATTCACTTGGATGATGAGGAAGGCAGTGGAGCTCCTGGGCGGAGTTCCTTTGTCAACAGCCATAATGCTCAAATTGTACTTTCCGATCCGCTCCCGGTCCAACACTCCGTTCACTCGCACAAGCTGGAAGGACGGCGTGGACTCGAGGCGAAAATGGCCCATTTCGTTGCCCGAGAGGATTGTCACGACCGTGTCGCCGTTGAGCCCCTCGTCGTTGTCGACGACGGAGATGGCGGCCACGACCGAGCCATTCACTGCGTTCTCGTCCACAGTCGCCGCACTGGCCGTTGGAGGGAAGTATCTGAACCGGACGGTGGGGTCATGGTCATTGGCATCAAGTAGATTGACAGTCACGTAGGTCCTCCCGGCCTGTCGCGGAACCCCGTGGTCTCGGGCGAAAACCGTAAAGACGCACGACTTTGGACAACTGGCTTGGGGGGCTGGGCAGTTTTGCTGACAGTTCAGCGGACCCATTGTGGTGATGATGCCTGTCTCGGCATCCACACTGAACTGCGTCTCCGTTTCGGAGAGGTAATAGGAGATGTGGGCATTGTCCCCATCGTCGTTGTCCGTAGCCATCACTTGGAGCACGATGGTCCCGATGGGAACGAGCTCATTGAGAGAGACGACGTAATCGCTGTGATCGAAGATTGGAGGGTTATCGTTCACATCCACAATCGTGGCACTGACAGTGAGGAACCCGAACTTTGGCGGACTTCCGCCGTCTTGAGCTGAGATGTTGAGCTTGTAAAAGGCCCGTGTTTCCCTGTCCAGCCGCCCCGTCGTCTCCAAATGGAGGAACGGGGCCTCACCGCTGGGGTTCGTCGTCACGGCCACCCGAAAATGCCCGTCCTCGTTCCCACCAACAATTTTGTACTCGAGCGTGACTCCATTGACCCCGATGTCCGCATCCTCGGCCGTGTCGAGGAACACCCGCGTCCCCGCATTGGCACTCTCCGAAAACGTAACGTGGAGGTCCGGTTCGGGGAAGAACGGTGCATTATCGTTGACGTCCAGGACGTTGATCCGGACCTCGAGTGGGTAAGTTGGTTGGCTGGAGAGGATGACGAGATCGAGGCGGTCGGTGGGCAGGGCCTCTCTGTCGATCTCCCTTGTCGTCCACAGCTCCCCGGTCGTCCCATTGAGCCAAAACTCCTGGACGGCCTCGTTGAAGCGGTATGTGAAGCCGGGACGGGTCGGGATGCGACCGACGAACGTTTGCGGGGGCAGCCCCTCCTTCACTTCGAACTGGGCCCGCATGTCAATGGTTTTCGAGGCCCGGGCCTCCTTCCCCGGTCCTTGCCCATGGATGAGGAGGAACTGGGCGGCGAGGAGGAGGAGACGGAGCAACATGTTCCTGGGATCACTCAAGGGCGGGGGCGGTTGACCCGGCCCGGACCCGGCTCATGCGAGGAGTCGGAATGGCCGGGACGCATTCTCACTTTCCCCATGGAGAGCACTGTGGGGTTCTCTGAGCCATCTCCGACTCCACACTCACATCCACCACACACACACACACACACTGGGCTGGCTGGTCCGAATTCCTTTTCCCTCTCCGTCACTGCATTCTTGAGACCAGGTCCGCCAGAGCAGCGAGGTGTCTTCTGGGCAGAGAGCGAGTCTCGACTGTGTGTATGTTATATTTTGTGAGTGCAAGGCCAAGTTGGATTGCCGAAGGGTACCCAGGTACCTTCTCGTTGGTAGGAGGAACGTCCGGAATACCTCACCTTAAGAACCAATCATCTCAAATAGGTAGGAATGCCAGAGCTTCCTTCCACCCTAAGCAGCCCCTTACCTGTCAAAAGAAGCCCTCTGGGATTTACAAGCCTCCAAAACCTTACCCTTCTTCCTTTCGCCTCACTCCGGACTCTCCCTCAACCCTATCTGAGGATCTCTCTGCCCGTGGGTGTTCGTCCCTCTCCCAATTCATTCCACCTCCATTTTCATACTCATTTTTATGGAATCGTAATTATAGGCAGCTTGGGCTTCAAAATACACTCGCCATTCAATTTACACCACAATCTCTATTACGGGGAGTAATTAAATCCCACTCTACATGGCGGCTTCCTCTCTTTCCCACACTCCATATCCTCATGACATTATTAAATTTTTTGAACTTGACCACTCGACTCCATTCGCTCCATCCCTCAAACGACCGGCAAATCTGGATGATAAATTCATTAACAACTCCCCATTCCCACCCAGATGTTTATTTCTTTTGATTCAAGGAGTATACAAATTATTGAAATGTCCCTTCCTCAACCCACGTATTCGCACAATTATTGGTCTAATAATGAGGAGTAGTGTATTATAAACCTCCGTGTTTACATTTATATATTATATATACCACGCATCGTTGGGCGAATTTTATATTTTAATACGCCTACTATCTCTTTCGAAAGACATCCAGACGCACATACCCTTCCACACATCTTGCAACGTACTTGTATTTACAGGATATTAAGCTTTGTGCGTATAGTCTAGGTATAGGCAAAGAGTATACATCCAGCGTAGCGTATACGGTACACGTATGCAAGTACGGGTATATAAATAATATACAGGTATGGTACTTATTTATATTGGATGTTTATACCTATGGACATTATCTCAATACGTGTGAATGTTACAAAGCACAAACTTGTTGCACACCAATTTATTTATCTTTATATCATAGAGTCACCAAATCGTCATAAAGAAGTATGCATACATAAATACGTATATGTTATGTTCATATACTAACGATAAGTAATAAGTATATATGCGTGTGTAATAAAATATTTATTAATCCCGCGATCAAACAAAATTATCAAAACTAAACAATTCCATTTGAAGAAACGTGTTGGAGAGCAAGATTCCTCATTTATGACTCATTTGAATTCTTAAAACAATTGACTTTTTCACTCAAAGATTTAACAAGTTTTTCAATTTTGTTTTAACAATGCTTGCTGTAAAACTTTTACTTTTCCGTGAATTCATTCGTAGCCATTGATGATGATGATCCTATAAATTATACATAAATAATTTTCGAAAGTTAATTTGCATTTAAATTTTTTGAATTGTAAAAAGCACTTTTGAAGATGAATATAAAAAATTGATTTATTATAGTTAAATTGCAATAGTAAGCATCATGTATAAATTTTATCATCAGATACACAAGTATTCCATTAATTTGGAAATATATTTTAGATAAACGTAGGAGTAAAATACAACAACAGCATTAATCTTGTATGAAACATAAACATACCTTTTGCTTGTAAATGAAAAAGAACGCGTTTTTTTCATATTTACCCGAATTAGAAATATTTCAAGCTTTAAAGGAATATTATAAACTTATACGTAGGAGGAATTGATTGTGTTTGTGCAAAGAGTACCATGGGCGATCATTTGTTGAATAATATTTGAAAATTTATTTATTTTGCATGTGGTATTTTATAGTTTATATGTGTATAATAAGTGTAGTAGGCACAGTATATAAGTTAATTATTTTTAATGCATGTTTGCATGTTGTGTGCAATACATGTAGTATTTATATGGACTAAATAATTAGCACAAATTCCAACCATTTGATTTATATAAGTCTTAGGTAATATAAGAAAAGCAAAAACATTGTGAATCATTATTAAGCCAAACCGTTCACATACAAATGTACTTATAGCAAACATTTTATATATCTAATATTACCAATATATATTGTGGCATTGATTGTTTTACAGTAATGTACACTTAGGTATATATGATTGTGCTTCTAAAAGTTTAATATGCAATTAGCATTTGAATTTATTGAGTACTTAGGTAACAACTATGTAATGAACGTTGTAGTAAATTGCAATCAATATTTCATTTGTCTCCCAATAATCCAGCGAATTATTAATAAATTCTTTAGTCAAACATTTAAAATAATCAAAGAAATTCACTCGACAAATTCCCTTATTTGTAGACAAATTTCTTAAAAAATAAACTGCTATGTTGTGCAAAATTTGACAATATTTAAAGTTATTTTACCTCAATTGTGGATTAACCATTACAATAACAATTGCATTTGTTTAATGAACCCAGGTTCATATTACTTCTACGTATATATGTATTATAATATACTATGTTTATAAGTACATAACTTTTAATTCTAAAGTATAATGTTTTATTGTATGTTTATATTAAGTTCTGACCATTATTTGCTACGCACTCTTGTACATGTACAATATAAATACTCGTAAACTCTATAATTAAACTACTCTATGTACATTGGAAACTTTTGTTAATATTTAACATCCGTTTGGACATAGTCAATTAGCTCCTAAATTACCATAATATTTTATGTAAGAAACTACGGGATTCTTGTTTTTACTAAAATTGAATGATTCTTGAAACCAATCATTTATAGCACTTTGTCGGTGGATTTGGATTAATGTTTTCTATCCATCTTCACAAGTTGATTGTTTCTGGAAATAAGAACACAAATAAGCTTCTGTCCCCATCAGATAAACAACCAATTAAATATCTGTTATCTAATCAATTTGTTCCTCACATTGAGATTTACTCTCCTGGCTTCTGTTGGATGGCGGTTATTGAGAGGCGTCTGATGTTTGGCTTATCATACTCCTCCATGCTCATTGTTCGCTGTCGCAGAGCTTGCTGGGCCGTCTGGGCCTCTTCAGCTCCGCCCGAAAAAGTTCTTTGCCTCTCCACTCCTGGCATTGTCACCGAGGTCAAGAGCCCCTGACCTTTGCAGAAGAGCAAAATGCTCTGTGCCACTTTCTCTGGCTGAAAATTTTTCATTTTATGAACACAATGATTTATATGTAAGTCAACTTTATAAATATAATATACAGATATAATTTCATGATTGCAATTAAAATATAGTATTTACCGCTTCATTGATGACATCGCCAATGTCATCGATTTTGAGCAGTTGGGTCTTTTGCTTGTCCATGAGTGTATGAAGATTTTGGACAGTGCTTCCAAAGGACCCCTTCGTTCCAGCCAGAAGTAAAGTATCCATTTTCAAATTTTTCTCAAGCAGCCCAGTCACATCTTTTCGACTAAAATTGAACACATTATCATTTAGTAGGAAGTCCAAAACTGGTTAACCGAAAACCGACTAACCGGTTAACCGGCCTTAAAAAACCGAACCGAAACCGTCGATTTTTGGACGGTTAACCGGTTTTTATAACAGTTGCAATTTTAATAATTTTATTTAAAATTTTTGAGATTTATTTACATAACTGATCCTATTTTGCATACCTAAATTATCTTATCACAAAAGCCACATAAAATATATTATTTTATTCGGCTTTTAGCATTTTCAAATATTTGATATATAATTTTGGTATACTCTTGTGCTTATACCCATGTGCGTCATTTAAATAAACAAATAATTTGAGTTTATTTCGTACATAGACTCAAAATTAAACATTAAAATAATGTAAATAAATACATTATGCCTAATTAGATACCTTTAGCAAAAAATTCATCTAAAATTTTTTTAAAAATTGTGTTTTTATAATATTTTTTTAAAACCGGTTTTTGCGATTTTAAATAACCGAAAACCGGTTTATTTATTTTTGTACGGTTTAGGACTCCCTATCATTTAGATTGCATAAAAAACATAATATTGCAATATAATTGTAAAATTACACTAATTCATTCCTTTAATATTATTTTGGTAAAAATTGAATTTTTCATACTTCAGAAAAGCTTCAACATATAGCTTCAAATTCTTTGCATTGATGGCTGATCGAAGTTTTGCTTGGTAATCTTGGATTGTCTTCTCACGATCCTTCATCACGTCGTCATTCTCAAGTTGCTATATTCAATATATTTCATTTAATATTTCATACATTTAAACCAATGAAATGAAGGTATTTGATTCAAGGTGGTTCATAAATTTTCATAAAACCATTAATGGAAGAGAAAATTTTTTAACACTTAAGTATGTTACTTACGATTAGTTAGTATAATTTTACTTAATAAAATACTTTACATACATACTTAAGATACATACACATTACAGCGTTGTTAGTTGCATTAGCTGTATTTGATTCCTAGTTTATTATTTAAAAACGATGTTGAAGACTAAATTAAAGTTTCTTAGTGTCAGTTGCAAAATTCTATTAAGCGTAACAATTCAAACTATGAATAAGAGACACTATTTATAATACTTACTACAGTGCAATTTTTATCATTGAAGCACACAAGAGAAAGCATTATCTAAGTATCTATTTTACATGTAGGTATGTACTACGGAAATGTCTATGTACACTAACTACAACACTTCTAAAAAGAGGTAAAAGTTTTAAAATTTGACATGGTACTAAACTACTAACTGCTACCTTAGGATAAAAGTTATTATAAAAGAAATTTGTAAACAAAGACGTTATTAAACGTTGACATTGATATAATTAAATATCAACATTTAGTTATTACAAATTATCCACATAATTAGACATTATGAATAATAATAATAAATTTAATAAAAGTCAAAGGTCAAAGTCATGCTACAATACTATGAACTATGTATCTTACTATCGTGATTAATCTAGAATCTAAACTAAATATCTACTAACACTAAGTACATATATTGTCATATATACGTAAATTGCGTATAGGTATGTATGTTATAAAAAAAACTTTCGATAGATATTAAAAAATTAAATTGACCCTTAAATTAGACATTCACAAAGGTTACAAGACCTTTGCTAATATGTTTCAAATCTATTAGGTAAATAAAATAAATGTATTTATTAGTACTAGCTAATGATGCGTAGGACGTTTCATACTACCCACAAAAATGTTTAATTTAAAACTTTTTAAAGGATTTTTTACTTTCATGCGTCTCTAAATTAAAAACTTTTTTAATTAAAAACATATATAAAGAGGTATGTATATTAAGTTTTAAAAGCTTATTTCACTATTTTGCTACATACTATTGCTATATAACTAAGATTGAATGAGTTAAATTGGTGTAAAATTAAAATCTAAACATTAATGCATATATTTAATAATATCAATCATATCTCATATGATACATTTACACGAAATAACTTGTTCCAGGTCGTAGAATAACTTTACCTCTTCAAGATTCTGTGAGTTGGAAAGTAGCAGTGTTGATGAGATGTAAACATACAAAAAGAAACATGTGTCAAAGATTTATATATTTTTGTGAGAATAAATTAATTAAATATAAGTCATATTAATTATTATTGTATTATACTAATTATAAATTAAAGCATACCAAATGTATAACAAAAACTTCATTAGCTTTTAGCAAATGAAATTCCTATTGGTGGGAATTATAATTAAATCTCAAAATAATTGATAAATAAACGTTGCAATATTTTAGTTTCAAAATCTGCTTAAATAGTCTAAAATTTATCTCATACATTTTCAAATCTAACTTTAAGATGGAAAATCAATTTTCATGTAGTAAATCAGAGTGTCTTCAGTTTGTCTTCAAAGTACAGATAAATTGCTAATTCAACAGTGAGTAATAAAAGCTAATGAACTGTTGGTCCATGACCTTTTTCTTGAGTTGTGAACATCACATTATTAAGGCTATAGAATTTATCTGTACTATTATGCGTTTATTAATATATGTACACATATGTATATGTATGTCTTTAGTATTAGCATTTAGTAATATGTATGGTATATAAAATTGGTTCTTGTTAAATACTATAGCTCATTCCATTTCCAATGGGCCTTTGTCCAAATTTTTCTCTAACTAACCATAAACATACTTTACGCTACTTTACACCTAGTTACTATTATTTTTAAATGATGATTTATTTTATAATGTCTAAGATTCTCTTGTATAAATTGATAATGTATAGATGTACTCGTGTATGTAACATATATATTATCTTTTTGTATCTGTAATCTGTATGTATATACTCTACATATACTATGATAGATCTCAATATTCAGATACAATTTGAATATTATTAGATCTTTAGTTACCTATATTAATAGTCATATTTATTACAATATGAATAACTATCACACTTATTTGTCTAAAGTATTCGCACAACGATTGTTCAAAAACATTGCACTAATATGGATTGGTTGGAAATTATTTTGTCATTTACCATTTGTACTATCTTCGAACTATGACACCGACACTTAGGCATAAATGACAACATGGCACAAAGATTCTTGACATGCTGCACTTCATCTTCAATACGATCCCTCATTAACATTACTCATTACGATTACTCATGCTTTGAACGTACATGTAAAAATATCATTTCATTGAAGCTGCTGTTGGCTTGAATAATTTAAAAATTATAAAATTAAGCAGATATGTAACATATAAGTATTGACTCGTAGCTTGACAAATTCTTAAGTGCTTATAAGTAATATAATTTACATTAATGAAAATTAAAAAAATATATTTTTAAGTTCCTGATCAGAGAAGACTTAAAATAGACTTCATCTTTAAATTTACATGTATTTACATTAGCACTTAAATTCACGATTAAAACACGTATGAGTAATCACTGTGAATAAGTTTTAAAAATTCCCTCGCTTACATAGCGTAGTGGAATAAACAAGGCAAGCGAATAGAACTTCCAATCAATTTTATGAATTGGATAATCCTCAGCGATCGTGTTTCGTTCATCTTCTCATTTAAATTAATTATAAAAGAAACACGCATGAACATAATCTATTTACTGATAGAAGAGAAAATCGAACATTGCAAATGCGAATGATAATTTTAATTGTTTATATAACCTCTATTTGAGTCAACATAAAACCTAACCGTCTTTGAACAAAGAAAAAGTAGGCTACTTTAGAATTGATAAAAGTAAGTATAGAGATAGGGAGAGTGTGTGCGATTATTTGATATCTAATTTATAGCTAAATTGAATAATGAAGAATATAGAATGAGATTCGATAAAGTCAAGCAATGTCAAATGTGGCAATTTACCCATCGACAGCTTTAATTCCTACTACTCCACCATGAGTCTATTTTATAGTTTCAAAATGCTGTTCGAGAGAAGGATAAAAAACTAAACGTTGAGAGTTTATTCGCATTCTACCGGTGGAGAAATAATGTGCAGGGCATATAGAGAGAGTCCAAAGTGGCAATATTTTGAGCATACGAGTATAAGCACTCCCACCTTCAAAGAATATCAAGGAATATTAAGTAAAGGCGAATCCCTATTATCCGCCTCAATTCCTAAAGATCCAAATTTTAGAGTTTATTTAGCATCTCGAGTAAATGCTATTCTTGGCCACGATCCAATAAACTAAAGGGTAAATAAAAATGAGCTTCAGATTCCTACAAATGCCCATTAGCTCTATCGACTCTTTCCGGCTCTCCAATTGTGTCCAAAATTCCTTTAAGCCAATTGAAGTGGATTTTTGAAAATGAAGTGAATTTCCGAATTGGTCTTACGTGTCCAAACTTATGAAAAACAAGATACTGTTCAGTGCTTGGGTTGTGGCCAACATGTCCGAGCTTCCAGTTCATAATCTGTCAATAAAGAGTGTTGGGGATCAAAATCATGTCGTTTGAGAGTCAAAGGAGTGAACCTTATCCTTGAAGTAGTCCATGACCGACGTCTTTCCAGCCGTCACATTGACGAGGATCAAGCCAAGGCACCTTGAAACATGGGCCATTCCAAATCGGAGGAGAATGTTCGCTCCTGCACCCTCCCCAAGTCCAATCACATACTTGATGTGAAGGAAGTCAAGCACCGTTACCAAATCTTCCCCGAGCATTTGCATTGTTGGAAACGGAAAGCTGCGAAAATTTATCAATTATTGTTATGCTGTTGGGTCTTATATTTAGTAAAATAACAAACAACTATGTAGCTACTGCACTTGATTATTAGGCAAATATCAATAATAATTAAATATCAATTTGAGTTGTGGGGAAAATTAAGCTCACTCGTCAGCAAGGTCTGAAGCATTATCCTCTTGACCTGGTATATCCACATGAATGAAGACAGACCTCTCCTTAATTTCAGCCATACAGGGATGCTCGACAAAGTCGTGGAACGACGTGTCTAATTTTAAACCCAATTTATTAACCAACCCTTCATCATTTCATTTTGCTAAATGGGGAACTTGACTTAACAACTTACGGTTGCATCCAAGATCGTGAACCGTCAAGAAAACTGCTCTTTTGTCTTGTTGAGACAGATCTCCCTGTTGAAAAAAGAGAAAGATTCAAAGAATGAGAAACTGGCAAATTTAGACTTACAACTTATTCTAGCCCTCATTATCATTTCGCGGATGACCAAATTCCCGAATTCCATTTATTTGATTCGTAGCACATGTCTCTCGTATTCATTTACCACCCATTCTCGTTTATTACGTCGCAACGCCAAGTGTTCACGCAGATTTACATTCTATTACATTTTAGTTGATGTACAGATACATAGTTACAAAGGATTTGCCAACTGATTTTAAATTGATGACAAATTATGTAAAGGGTTTTATTGGTTGAGTAATTGTCGCTAATTGTTCATTTGTTACATTATTGAATCGACTCGTGAATTTTATGCATCGAGTCTTGAATTGACTTGATTGACAAAAATCTACTTGTGAAACATATAGCCATTTCATCTGCTCAATAATTTCACATATCTCAAGGGCAAGATGAAGAGTTATTTAAATCGGTTATAAGATTTAAATCTTTCAAAAGAATTGAACAGCGTCATCCTTCACCGCGTCCGACTTTCCTTCCATCCAACTCCGCTCTCTGTATATTTTCTTATCCCTCCGGTCGTCTATTTATTCTTGAGTGTAAGAACATCCGTGAAATTAAGCAGACACCTTCCCCAGAGAAATTATTACTAAAGTTAACTTTCACAAATTAAGAGGCGCTTCCTATGCTCACTTCGACCTCCAGTCTCCTTTATGGCTTTATGGCCATGTTTTCAGATTTATTAGTGATCACATGTCTGGCACTTGGGATCTATTTATGAATAAATATTTAGCAAATCAAAATTGATTCAAACTTGATCGAACTTGGCGCCAAGGTTTGCATTAAGTATTCTAGGTTCTACATTTTTGTATAAAACATTTCATTTTAAACATGAAATATTCTAGAGCAGGATTCTCAAGCATTGTTTCAAAAGGAGCCTACTTATGGTAAGCGTTTAGCTTTATTGGTTTCTTAATTATTGCTACCTTCACTATTTGTGAGTGAGTAAATATCATTGTATTTGTAGTTTTGAAAACATGTTCATACATAGAGGCAATATTCGTTTGAAACTTTGACTAAACACAAGGTTTATTAATATTATTTAGAACAAATACAATTTACATTTGTCTATACTAAAATGGTAATGGGAATTGGTTGGCAATGTTTATTTAATAGGTATTGAAGTAGTGAAATGAAAACTTACTTGAACGTAAATACTTAGAGGCCCGCATCTCTCTGTAGGCACCAAGTGTTTCTAGAAGAGATAATCAATGAAAACCCATCCAATCTAAAATTCTAATTATTAAATGTACATGCTCAAATGTAGTTAAGAGGCTTGCGTTCATACGAAAATGAGTGAAATGCAAAGAAGTTTGTAAGAATAAAGGAATATTTGAAGAGCAGAAGAAGAGGCGTTTCAAAGTGGGAAAATTGGAGAATGAAACCTATTGTTATTACCAGTGATGTGAGTCCGGAAATTTATGTCCGGACACTTTGGACATATGTCCAAATCTTAAATGTCCGAAATATTTATATTTAATTAAATATATATAATACTAATTTTCAAGAAATTAAACTGTAATTCCCTCAATTGCTTAAAAGGGCATTCTGGATAATTTTAATTGATAATTGATCTATTATTGGTAAAAATAACCTTTATCTTAATGTTCATTTAAATGAATCAGCTTAATTATGGCTAGAGACTAGAGATAAAGTTCATAAATATTATAAGTATTGATGATCTTACAAATATTTTTAATTTATTAATGAATTGTTATATAATACAAAAAATCAATTTATATGAATATTAAAACGATATGGTAATTAATTAAAAAATATGTATGTATTGAATCATAATATGTAATATATTTACTATATATGTGGTCGCCATTTTGTGGACACATGTCCGAGAATCATAAATGTCGGACAACTAGCATCACTGGTTATTACTACACAAAACCGCCATCACGGAAAAATGTGTTGGGCTGAAAGTGAGGAAGAGAAAGAGGAAATGAAATTTGAACCCTTTCACTCTCCCCACATAATAGATCAAGAGGAGAGATTGGTGTGAGTGGGAATAGAAATGGAGGTTTAGGAAACTACAAGTTTTCATTCAAAATACCAAATTATGAGATTCTCTAGAAATGGTAAATATAAAAAGGACGGAGCGGGGCTTCATGACCAACACACATACTTTCAATATCAATTTGCCAAAGCTCAGAGGAAAATGAATTTCTCCTACGTACCGCAACCAAAGTCCCCATCTCATTTTTCCTCACTCAATAAAAGCAGGAGAAAGGTTATTAAATGATTGGAAATGTGAAATGCATATTACGTAACATCGTTTCAGCCTCCATGCTGCACATATAAACTTACTAATTTTAATGAAGCGGTAATTTAATACCAAGCGGAGTTATCTCAAAATGGACGCCCCCAAAATATAAGAGAAAATCAATGAAAAATAATGAAATGATGAAAAATAAAATGAACATGCCCCTATCATTGTCATCATTGTAGACATGATGTTCATAAAAAAGGAGAGATGTTTAAGCAAATGTCCTGCCTCCGGTTCGAATTGCGGAGTGAAAGCATTGAGAGAACTTAAACCTTTGTCTCAAGAGACTCCAATAAGAAAGGAGACACGGGGGATTCAAATTCACTCTACATCTTAATAAATAAGGCCCGGTAAAAGAGCATAAAGGATAGGAGTTATTTTAATTCCCTCAAAAGGGAAAGTATAAAATAAATCCCTCCGTTCTTATCGAATACATTTTTTGAAGATAATACAAGCGGGGTAGTGAAAAGAGGTCTAATGGAATATTTCCCATCTTCCATTATCAACGTTAGGATAGAATGTAGTTGTGTTAGGAATAGAACTTCGTTTTGAATAGAATCAAGCATTCATATCATGGTTATATTAAATATTATATCTACTCTATAATAGATATGGAGTAGTAGGAAAAAAGACTCCTTTAAAGCCTCAGAGCTTCAAATTGACGTACCGATCCGAGTTTTGAAACTTCCATGCTACCCCGTCTAACATACTCCGTGCTTCTTTTTCGCTGAGCATCTTGGCTCATCCTTCGATTTTGACTCTGATCTTGACTCGACCGCCTCATTATTAGGCAGTAATTTCCCTCGGAACTTGATTTATCAAAGACTTTGACTCGTAAGATCTGTTGTGGAGGAGCTAGCAAACGAAGCCGAATTAATAACATGTTATTTATAAAAGTATTTAATATGAACAGTAGAACCCATATCACATAAATATATAGAGTATATTACTTAACAATTTTAATAAAAGTATATTTGAAAAACCTATGTGTGCAATTTCATGTTGGGCATTAACAAGATATTATTAGACTATTAATATTGATTTTAACTGGTTAACAATTATGTATTCATAGTGTACTAAGTAGTTACGTAAATGTGGGCATATTAAACTGGCTGTGTTTTATACATACAAATATGTATTAAATAACTAAATAGGTATTTATTTTACTTATGCATACCAACATATGAATATTCAAATACTACCATATGTACAGATGTACAATTTATATCATATTTTATTGATAAAATCCTTTAGAATTTACAAATAGACTCAATAAATTTTCTTCATCACTTTCTCGCCTAATCATACAAGTGTGCAGATCATTACACGCTTGAGGGGATTATACTTATATTTATATAAGTACTAGGTATGTATAGTGAGAAGAGTAAGAACATAATAAATATATTTATAATTTTTAAAATATTTTAGTTAGTATAGCAATAAACCAAACTTTGAACTTGCACCATATGCCTATAGAGTAGTCTGAAATAGATTAGGTATTCAATTATAAAATTTAAATTTGACATATGTATGTTCATTTTCCTTATAAATACATATTATCCCCTGACTTAAATGTGAGGTAGGTACATTACATTACATAATTAGGTATTCTGAAAATGGGATATTTGCAGGTGTATTGGTAATTTAATTAAAATATGATTCATTACTACGAAGTTATATTTTTTTACTTTTTTAAATTAAAATTTAGTGACAACAAATTGCCATTGTAGGTACGATTATTGACATTGCGATCACCAGTGATATATGGAATAAATGTATTTAAAAACATGATTGTGTTTGAGGTATAATTCGTATAATATAATAAGTCTCTAATTGAATTCATCAAATTGTTATTCAATGCATTCTGTATTCTGTGTGAGTGTACAGAATTAGCAGTTTTTTGTTTGTTATAATTTTCCTCTTTCCATTTGTTAACAAAGGCTCATGATACAAAATTGTTATATACTATAATACCTAATTCCAAAAGCTAATTTTCAGTTAATATATTAATAATTATCATACTGGATAATAGTGGTTTTAAGACGCGATAGTTATTATCATATTAACAAAAATTACTTGTTATATATTCATTAAGCAAGTTCGATTCTAGATTGGCTGTATGAAAAATGTGTCTTTTCTCTTTCACAACGAAGCCAATTTTCAAATTGACAAACGGTTTAAATTTGGTGTTTGAAAGCTATTGTGGGCCATTGGGTGAATGAGTAAAACTGATTTAAAGAATTCAAACATCCTGCATTATAAATATTATTCCTACCTGTCTTCGACTGACTTCTCGGAGCATTCGAATATATTTAGCACATTTGAGACCATTTAAATACCAGAATGGAAAGGATTTTATATTCATTAGTTTTTAAATCGCAGTTAAGTGGTTAAATGCAAATTTCCCAGCAATTCAATTCGTACTAAATAAGTAAATAATACATAAGAATCATTTCCATTCAAGGTGGAAGGTGAATAAACTCCTATTCACTAAAATATTATATCATCAAAGGCTTTGACATTCAAGAGCTACAATATACATACTTAGCTTGTACATACTACACTAGAAATAAGAATTACAATTACTTTATGTTAATCAAACTAAAGGTAATAAGTATGCACAAACATGAGAATAGTCACGATAAATTCCTACATTAAATTACTTACAAAGAAAATTAATTACAATAAAATGCTTTCTATTATTATAGTACGGATAAAGAACAATTTCCGTAATTTCATGAATTGATTAACATCGGATTTGATGTTTATCTACACTTATTTGGATATTTTTGAAAAATTTGAGTAAAAGGTCTATAACTACATGTAGTATATATAATACATGGAGGATTGAGCGAAATTTTCAGAAAATGTTCCATATTAATAATATTTAGGAGCTGCTTAATATTTAACAGGGGAGATTCAACATGAGCTAAAATTCCAAATAAATGAGATATCAAACGTTTGTGCAGTCTGTGAAATGCATTTGACCGATAAAGTTATCATAATCAAACTATTTCAAACATCACCATTGAATTGATGCAAATATTATTTATCAATAAAAGTAAAGATGAAAATGTTAATGGTTTTTGTCAGACTGATTGGTCCCTATGTACAATCAACGTATCTACTTACATCCTTAAATATGCAAACTGCAAGGGTTAATAGGAAACCACACTTTGTCAACTTATAATATTATAACTGATTAGAAAATAATCTGTTTATTTTTCACTAGATGTACAAGATTGAATGGAGAGTTGAGAGAGGGTTGGGGAGCAAATTGGAGATTTACCTGTGGGAGAGGAGAGCCGTGAATGGCAGGAGAGACGGTTGAGGAATGAAGCTGGAGGAACTAGTTACTCTTTCCCTACCGGAGGCAAACCGAGAATTGAGCGTGAAAAAGATTAGGTGGGGAATAAGAGAAGAAGATAATCTGGTGGAAGAGAGGAGGCTAATCTTCTATTTGAGGAGTTAGGAAGAACGGGGAGATGAAATTAAGACTCCATGAGATGTGTATATGGATGTGTAATGTATGTACATATGTGTGGACTTGCTCCGCATCTTCAAAGTCCTCTCTGAAACCTCCATTTGACTCTTCCTTGATTCACTGAGAGTCTGCAAAACATTGACTGGAATCGACTCATATACATAGTCACACACTCCCTCGCACACGTGAGTTGGTGACTTTTATAACTACATATATTGTATAGTTAAATGGAAGTGTATGTGTAGGAATGCATTTCAACACTAAATTTGCTTCAGTGAGATGGTGAGCCCTTTTCATGTCTCTCTGGTTGGCGGAGGTTCAGAGACCTCAAGCCTTTTTCCTCGTGTGGGTACATCCGTGCTCCCCCAATTCCAACCTCCAACTTCCTATCACTACACATATATATTTATATACCTAACTTCTCCCAAATTATTCTTCGGGTATTTAAATCGCGGTCACGTCACATCAGCCTCGCTGCACCTCCAACAAATGAAGGGCGAGACTTTGAGCCCCGTCGCCCCCGATACTTTTTATCCACCGTATCTCCGCAAAATTGAAAAGAGAACCATTGTAGGCCTCATATCCAGAAGCATCTCTCCCAATGTTGGATTTTAAACCTATCTGCCCTCTCCATGACTGGTTTCTAGATCAAGACGACTCTGAGCATAAAAGCGAAGAAAGAGAAAAACCCACGAGTCTCATAAGCAAACCTTCCAGGCGACTTTATAACGCTCCCCTGAGATTTAAACGTATAAGTTTTTGAATGCAAATGAGTTCGTAGTGTATTTGAATAATTGATCAATAATCAAAAACTAGGGACCTACATTCCTACATACTACTTACATTACATACTATTTACTATAGAGTATAAATAATATTGTAGTGTAAATGCACTATTTTGTACCCCCAAGCTCCTAATGTGCATATTTATCTCTCTTTCTCTATGATGTTCATTTTAGCTTTGCTGAACGTGAAAATGGGTTCTCTAAAAAATGGTCGCTCCTCCTTCAGTCCACGGCTCACCGTATAAGCAGATTCCTTCTGACCTTGAGAGGGTGCAAAAGGGTGGTCCACTCAAACGGAAACTTCTCTAACATTATTCCGAAATTTTCAACTTTTGAAACCTTGCCAATTTTTTTTCTCGTCTCCAAAAGCCTCAACTTTCAATTAGCTCCTGTCCCGACCCTTAATAGAAATCATAAACCCTGGGAAGAATTGGATTAAAAGGGAGAACGGAAAATTGACCCCAATGAAACCAAGAATGCCCATCAAGTTCGATGGAAAAAATTGAACTATGAGATCAGAATATATGGACTTCGCAGTCCAAGTGCAATGAACTAACACACTGAGTAGAAGTTTATGTATGTGTCGCTTAGCTAATCGTCATCCCCCTCCAAGATTGAAGGACAACCAACTCTGTCAGTTGTACACATACAAATATCCAGAAACTCACATGGAGATATTTATTCTTTTGACATGTACGGCGTACTAACTGGCTAAATAAATATAAAGCTGACAAGCGTTGTTAATATCAATATTAAATTCCATACCTATGTTGTGTTTGCCAGCTATAACCAACGTGTTTATTTAGACGCAATTTCTGGATTAAACTTTTCAAGATCTCATCCGATCATTCAACTGATGTTTTGGTTAAATACAAGTGGAATATGTATGGCTAAAGTAACCGACCATATGATGTTACGAAGTTATGATATACTTTGACATTTCCAGTAAATATGTAATAGGTATGTAGAAGTTGTGCTCTTTAAGCATTATAGAGTATTATTTATGTTAATTACATATGTGTACTTATGGCACTGTCTATGCTCCGACTCACTTGATAAGTTCTTTGTCGGATTAATTGAATTTTTCTCCTTTGCTCTTCAGCTTGAAACATTTATCGAATGATCGCAGACATGACTTATGAATCTTTCACTTACATTTCTTGTATAACTTTAAATCTGATTTGTTTAACAATTATAATGAAACATTTTATTCGGTAACTTTGAAGCTCAAAGACTCCTTGCAAATTTAATTCTTCATGCATAAAACATAAAGAGTGTTCTTTTCGTTACAAAGTGTAAGTTAATTCATTTTGTCAGCAGTTGTAACTTATTATTTGTTTAAATGTCAATTTATATTTGCTGAGGCTTAGTAATTCTCCCTTAATTGTTGTGAGATTGCTCATAAGCATATTTTATGTAAATGCCTGTAAAATGTTTCTATGATTAAAGCTCAGCTGGTTAAAGTAAAGTTATATGTAAACACAATTTTTATGTATTGGGATATTGCACCTTTATGCCTTTGATTATAAATAAGTATTTGTTACTTATTATTACTTACATTTATCTAAACTCCTCAATCCTTAAAGAACAATAAACGCAATTTGAGTTTGCATTTTACTTAAAAATAAGGTATATATAATTACTTACTATATAGAAATACATATATAAAATGCTTCTTTAGAAATTAATGCTTATGCTTAACTGATAAATAAATATGCCATTGTGAGATGTGTACAAAGGAGTGTTTCTTCTTATGAATTTTTCCAGATTACATTCAAACACAAACATCCCCGAAAGAATGTTCGTTGTGAAGCTCACAATGATAAATATGGGAATATTTTCTCACAGTGCATGATAAACTAGTGATAAGTAACTTGTTTACAGACGTACGGATCAATTCAACATGGAAATGGAAAGATTTTGGCAACCTCTAGAAAAGTTCAGCCCGAGTTTTCTACTTGATTGAAATTAAGATGAGCTTCATAAACTGGTAACATGTAGATAAAATAGAAGACCGAAACATATGCAGCCACATATGCGAAAATGTGAAAAGAATAGGATCTCCGCATGTTTCTATCGTTGAATTGAAGGGGAAAGAGGTGGTGGTTGATGATCAACAGCACAACTTGGGTCCCTAACTCTTTTAATACAAAATTCTCCCTCATCTGTCGCCAAACAACCGATGTTTGTCAAACAAAAAGCGGTACAATTTAAAGCTCAGTTTGGCCCAAGCTAATTAATTCATGAAGAGAAATTAAAAGTGAGTTTAAGGCTTTTGGATCCCTCAAAGTGCCAAGTTTAATGATGCATTAAACTCGTGGAGGCTCCACGTAGCACATAAGTAATGTATTGGATGGACCGAGTGGGTTTACCCTCGAGGGAGAAAATGTCTGCGAGGAATGCCCTTTCTTAATGACCTAACCAAGGCTAACATGTTTGGAGTTTCGGCGATCTCGTGTAATAAAGAAGAAGCTCCAGCAACCCATCCCCTCCATCTCGCCCCATCTCCACTCGACGAACCCACCGAGATGAGATGCTTTGCTTTCTCCACAACCACCCTTACGCAACTCAGATTAAAATCACACGCATATTCGATTTCGCTAATCGTTCAAAAATACCAATGTTGGTCCGAGTTAAAAGTCGAGAGAAAATTCTCTTGGCAATTTGTCAATAAAAGCAAAAAAAGATTTTTCGCTCCAAATTCCCTCCTTCAGGCTTTGTTGAACATCCGAAAGTCAATAAATAATTTATTGCCAATTGTAGCAATAGAATTCCAATGCACATTACATATCGCAAGATCAATATACCTAGTTAACACTGTAGGATTCTACGATAGAACGTAAATAAGTTATCTAGGTATACATAAAACCTACTCCGGTATTCTTGTCCTTCATATGATCTACATGCATACCCAATTTTATTATGTATACTGTGTTAGGTGGTAGCTCAATTTAAGTCGAAAAAAGTAAAAAGGAATCTTTTTCTATCGATTCACTTCACTCGCTTTTGGTTGACAAGAAGATAAAAGGGTTTTAACAAGACATCGAGTACTGAGACAATATTCCTTGACTTTGAGTTTGAGTGATCTTGAGTGAGTTTAGAAAAAAACCAATACTGTGTCTAAATGGGTAAATAAAACTAACTTTCTAACTTTCTTTATTTACAACCTAATATGACATATTTGTGATCTTACATATGTAATATGTACGGATAGGTATATGATTTTTAAATGATTAAACTACTATACATATGTAAAGAATGAAAGAAGCACAATAATACTTTTAGAAGAAAACATGTATTAAATCTTCTTTTATGCATAGCTATTGGTATTTATATTAAGTATTACTAGCACAGATAAATATTTGTTCAAATTTTTTTAGTTATTTATGTATGGTACCTATATGCATATCTTAGGTATGTTGTACTATGCATTAGTAACTAGGTATTCAAATAGGTATGAATGTATCATGATAGAGTATATTGTGTATAACATTTAATATCAAATATGTAGAGTATGTATAACATAGTACATACTATATTTTATGTATTTATTTATGAATTGTGTTATGGCATATAATATATTGAATAGTTGGATTATGAACTTAAATATTATTTGTACTTTCTTGTTTCATTTATTATTTAATGTTTTTATAAATTCTTATTAAATAAAGTATAGTTTTTATTCTTCCTCTTTTTATCAATAACTTTTTTATTTCGACTTGTAAATTTTTTTAAGAAAAATGATTTTAAGGGGTGATTCTTTTTGTTCCAATTTGGCATGATCTCTTTGAAATCAATATTCAAATGTTAAAGAGATCAGATCAATATCATCATCATCGGATAATACCTTGTTACTACTGTACAAATAGTGTGCATATACTCTCCATGTATGTCTTTAGAGGACATATTGACTTGGTTTTTGATCAATGAGGAGAGGTTTTTTATTAGATTGGAAGTTTATTTGGGTGTAAGTTGCATATGGAACAAGTTGAATATGCATTATTTAGTAAACGAGGGCAACAGGTCTTCAATTCTCACAAATGGCCACATTAATCCCAATTGAACCTCTGTACTTATTTGTGAAGGGTGGGGATTGTAAATTGAGAGTCCTCTTCCTGAGAAAGCCCCTCGATCAAAGCCGGAATAAAAGGAGGCCAGTTTGACACTTCTCCCTTTCTCCAATAAGCCCTTCTCTCTCAACGGCCGAATAATGGAGAGAGTGATAGGCTTTCAAGGGAGCTCAATTCAGCTTATTGTGGTGAGCGCTTGTTAATCTCTTTCTCTCTTCAAATAGGGGCAGAACAAGAATTGACTGGGGAGGTAATTGGATTACATGGAACATTTAGATACGGATAGATAAGATTAGGATAATCAAATTATTCCTCGAGCTTCACCTCTAATCTCCCAACCACTCTTCATCTTCGAGATGAAAAAATAAAGTTAATTGTGGGAGTATTTATTCTACGACCTCCGAGAACAAATATTTTACTATTCTTTATCTAATCTGAGCTCCCTAAATTATATTCTGTTTGGAGTAAAGTAATGGAAGCAAGTTCGTAAACAAACTAACCATTACCTTGTTCAATATTTGCCGAGGAAGAGAAAAATAAGCTCTGAGTGGGGAGTCATTAATAATTAATTTATTTACTTTTCAACTTGCCTTGTTGGTCGTTTAAACTTGGTCATCACTACATGCCTTATTCAACACTTAGATCTTATACCCATAAATAATAGTTATATATTTACTTAAATATTATGACTTAATGTTAGTTATATTTTGCTGAGTCTGTTTAAGAATTTGCTGTTTCAATACTTAATAATTTATTTCATTAGTTGATCGCCGAATGAATACAAGAAAACGAACATTATCAGCTCCTTATCAGGATTGAATGGCGTGCAGAAACCAGAAATAATTAGAATTTCGAGTCGAGTCCAAAATTCCAAAGAATGGACCATTCGGCTTCAAGTGGAATTGATCGTGAGTAAATAAACGATGTGAAACAATCTTTAATTACAACGGAGCCAGTCGCTTTGATACCCTTAATGTAGTAATCTCAAGATATTCATAAGCCTACTAAACTACAAGTAGTAGTGTAGCAGTAGGTCTGGTAAGTTTAAGTGTACAAGATAAATATTATGATATTATCTGTAGTATGTTATGCATTATTGTATGTACTAATAGGGCCAATCCACGCAGATATTGCGGGATCGGGATATTGAAAAACCCTTGAGGTTTTCTTAATACGCCCCAAAATCCTATAATTGTAACAAGTGGTATATTAGTATCAAATATACTCTAACTACAAAGTTGTACATAATGCATATTTTAAAGTGACTTGGATCGTTGAACGTTTTTA
>JAQGBZ010000485.1:0-41694 GCA_034687125.1 Neelides folsomi
TGGTTATTTCATTTTGAGTTTTTCGAAAAATTTGAAATTTTCTGCCGTTTCTATAATTTCATGCCATAGTTTATATATATATATATATATATACGGATTGGGGCAAGCTCCATATTTCAACGGGGAACATTAATATGTAAAGAGGCAACCTTTATAATTTGGAAGGCAACCCTCAAATTCTGTCGGGCAACCTTTAAATTATCGCGGGCTACCTTGCCTTTTCGGGCAAGCTTGCAAATTTGAAGCAACGCACCCCGATTTATGGCAACCATTGCCCGAAAAAGGTCCATTATCTGGACCTTGACCTCTTTAAGCTAATGAAATGACATCACCGATCTATCTAGGAATGGAAAATTGCATCACTGGCATTTGTTTCGAGCTTTGGATGTTAAAAGCGAAATTAACTCCTGCCGAATCAACGTTGGTTTTAATGCTTTCTTCTGCACATCTCATTGTATTCGCTCCCTGTGAAAAAAAAATTTAAGAATAAAAATTTCATTTCAAAGCGCCAGAATGAAAACACATAAAAAGGCGATGAAAATTCTTACCTTTAACTCAAAAACAATTTTATGCTCAATTGATGGTTGAATTCGAACAGGTCGTGGAAATTCCACATTAAAAATGGATTCATTCTCGGCAGTTACAACAGTTTTGACTAGTGCCAATTGGTCGTAACGTTTCTTGCTTGATGTCCATTGTCGCTCCAAAGCGACGTAAACCTCAAGCTTCCCAGTTCCTTGTTCTTCGTCGTAAGGACCAAAGAACCCAATGCTGTGGAGATTAATCACTTGATCCACTCTAAACCTGTTTAATTGTTTTCATTAGATTAAATTAAATTTAATATAATATGCATGATTAAATTATTTTATAATAGAATATTTATAAATTTCTAAGTTTCAAAAATAATTCAATAATTTGTTAATTACAGAACGTTATAATATCCACTATAATCCCAAGAAACGTCATCTCTCCAATTCTTGACAAAATCGACCAAATCCTTAGTTTTATATGGAAAATATTCGCACTCTTCAGCCAAGTGCTGAAGTTCGAAGAGTTTTGTTTTAAAAAAATTATGTCTATTTCCTCTGGAAATGGGAAGGGCGCCTCTCTTAACGGTGTGGATTTGGTATTCCATCTTATTAGGTGAATCAAGTAAGACTGGGATTTTTAAATTTATTAAAGCATGTTGAACGAGACTCGTTATGAATATTTATTTTCGAGATGGTCTTGGAGAGTATTTTTTGTAAATTGGTAATGAGAGGACTTTCTCAACGTCTAATAAAATGTTCCGACTTGAGTCAATTGAGTCTCGGCATTTTCCTTTCTCCTTTATATAGTTTTCTAATCAGCTTCAATTAGTTTAATCTTGTTTGATGAGTTTATACAAATGGAACAATCTTTCATGCTTTATTTTATTACGCATATTTATATGTAAATATTATATGATACAATTAATATTATAGTGATTATCCTCTTATTCATCATGATCATGAATATAAATAAATACTGCTATTTGCATAACCCACACACGTTTCGTATATAACTTCCTAGTCAATATAAAATACAAATGTATTAACAGGAGTTGATTCTTTATCTAGAATACATAATATGTATTAATATTACATACACATACATTATATAGTAGTATTATGTGTACAGTTATGTATGTAACAGCATGTAACTTATAACTAACTTTTATTATATGGTTATTATTACCTACATTGCATTTGTAGCTACATCAGTAGCAATTGCAATATACTTATTTTTTAAATTATTATTGTTATTATTATTTGAATGATTATAAATGATTATCGAATAGTATGTGTCAAATGATACAATAAATAAACAGGTAGGCATTATAACAATCTGCTGAACTAATGATACATATTGTGGCGTGAGATCAGCCACGTCAACAACAACAAATTCCTGACGTGGCTTAAGAATAAGACCAAAAGATGATTCTCATATTACTCATCGAAAACAACATCATCTGATCGAGGCTTCGAGATGAACTCTCGGAAAAGAGGATCCTCAGATGGGAGCCGGCTACGAGTGAGGGAGAGCCTCCAAATCTCCTCTCACTTACCCGTTTCATTATTCGTTAAAATAAAAGTACACTTTAAAATTCAATTGGCATCAACTTTAAATTATTTACATAGAGCGAGGAAGTACCCTTGAGCAAGGCCTTCCTCTCCTATGCGACAATATTATATCAAATGACCAAATGAATACTTGTAATTTTTATCATTACTTATTTACCTATATGTACTTTCTTTACTTATTTACATAATGTCCATAGTAATTTCGTAGAAAGGAAGGGAAGGAACATAGGCCAACCATATGGGATCTCCTTGGTTTGTAATAGGATAAAATGCAAAAAAACCTCTCACCTAACATTTAATATAAATATAAACGAGTTTTATTATCTTAATTGTATTCAATATATTCTTTTAGGTATTTAATATGGTTTTTACATTTTTTAAATATATTTTTATCCCTATATGAAAATTATATGAAATTATATTTATTCATATGTGATATACTGGGTGGGTGAAAGTTAAAAAGTAAATAAGATGCGATTGATTAAAAATTGTGCTTTAAGTCGGGCCCACCCAGTATATCACATATCTGATATATATATATATATATATATATATATATATATATACCGTTATTGCTCGATATATCGCCGGGGCCACTGTCTCAAAAAAGGATCCGAAAGAACTCATTTCAAAGTTAGTGTCGTTTGTTGGCTATACTTAACAAATGAAGCAAAAATACAAAATTGAAGGCCAAAACATCATTCCAATGGACGAAACTCCTCTGTTTTGACATGCCAGGAAATTCTACTGTTGACAAAAAAGAAGCTAGCGAAGTAAGCATCAGAACTTTTGGGCACGAAAAATCACACTTTACTGTCGCTTTATCAGCCAAAGGGGACTCAACGAAACTAACCGTTTTCACATCGATCGTGACTTAAGGATCATTTCAAACAATTTAACAGCATCATGGATACCATTCCTGGTTGTTGTACAAAATATGTACAACCCCCTGATGTCTCCTGAAACAAGCCATTCAAACAATATATGACGGAATATTACGATACTTGGATGTCAGATGATGAAAATAAAGATTTTACAATTAGTGGCTCCTGCAATTGAATTGCTCACTGAATGGATCAAACGTGCATGGGATTCAATTCCAGTTGATTTAATTAAAAAATCCTTTAAATAAAATATATGGGATTACAACTTCAGATGATGGAAGTGAAGATCATTTGATTAACTGTTTTAAAGAAGAAGAATAAATGCTTTAACGGTCGAACTTTGCTTCAAAAGTATCGTGAGGAAACAAACAAATGCATGCCATCTCTTTGGACAAAGAAGAGGACATAGAACAATTGATTGAAAACAAAGTTCTCATTTCAGAAAGTGAAAACGAAGAAGGAAACTCAAATTCTTCTAGTGATAATTCGGACTCTTTAGTCCGAACCTATTTTATGAATAAATAGTTTTTACTTTTATAAATTGATTAAATTTTTTAAAGATCGCCGGGGCTCGAAATATCGCCGGGCCTGATATTAACAGCTGCATTTGATACAGTATACAATCAAAATGAATACGTCCATATACTAAAGAAGTATTATTGATTTATGTATTTGTATTATGCTTTAATTAAAAATTGTTAAAATAAAAAAGTAGGGTACATTATTGAATTTTATTTATTTGTGTATAAAAACTACAATAAAAACAGTATAAACTTATGGTTTATGTGTAAAACAAACGCAAAACATTCCTGCACTGATCAAAACAATAGAATCTTTAATTAATTAGTAAAATTTAGTTTAAATATTATACATTTTTTGATCTCATTATGAATTTCACTCATGTTTGGCCAATTGTTTTTCATTGAATTTTTTGAATATTGTGATTATCTTTACTTTATTCAAAGATCAATGGGAATTGTGAGGATGATCAGAATGAGATCAACTCATTGGATTTCTACCGCGATCCTTTCGTTGTCTTTAAAGTGAACAATAGCGTGAAAATGAAATTTTCATGCATGAGAGCGAAGAGGTTCACAAATTTCAAAATAACGATTTTAATTTCTCAACTGGATTTATCTGCATTCAGAAACACGATGATCAGTTTGTATATTAAGGTACTTTTATAAAATACGGTACTTTAATGTACTTTTATAAAATACGAGTACAAGTACTCGTATGATACATATACTTGAGTATGAATGCAACTGTATATTTAATATCTTATTAATAATTATATTTTGATAATTTGGCTGTTTACTTGAAATTTCTTTTCAATAGGAATGTCAATTTTCAACGGACCTTGTCGAAATAAATATTGTATATCGAAAAGAGTCGCTGCCTCTGGAGGAGATCTTGGAATTGTGCAAAGGCTTAAGGGATGATACTTTGTATTTCTACAGAGGTGTTTTAATCGAAAAGAAAAATGAATATTATCCATTTGACACTTTTTGTCAATTCCTCCCAAATTGGATCTCATTGCCTCTAATGAATATGTTAATGATAACATTTAAATGACAAATAGTAAGTTTATACAAAGTGTAAATATATTATGTAATTGTAATTATTTATTGTAAAATCTTGTTTTAATATACATTATATTCAACATAATTTGAAAATGAATTCCTCTAGAGTAATTTTTTAACTTTTAGCAACAATATTTTTTAATAATCCATTTGGAGGGAGAAGTTGGAGTCAATTTCAACGGATTCTTTTAAGGGAAGTGGCAATTGTGAATCTCGACGTTCAAGAACTTTAGCTGTAGCTGTAGCTACACTTTGCACTGCGGTAAAATTCGAATGTGATTCTCAAGCGTCCACTGTAAGAAAATTAGATTATACAAAATTAAACAAATATATTAACTTTTAATTCATAATAATTCAATATTAAAAATGATTTTGTTAGAGATATTTGCCAACGATGAGTGCAACTAGGCTTTTAATAAACGATCAAATTCATTCACCGCCTTGGAAAATTGAATATTCCACTTCAATAGATTTTGACTATCTCAACTTTTTCGTTTTGAACCGTTACAAGAAACTTACCGGGCAAAGCCTTTTGTCTCCATTTAACAATTCATTATGGCTTGCTTTAATTTTAATAAATTTAATTTTAGCCGCCATTCTCTTTATTGTAAAAACTTTTAAAGAAAATTTCATCAAGAAAAAGAGTGAGATCTAATATAATATATCGTACAATTTATACATATAAAATACTATTTAACTAACATCACACTAAGATTCATAAATATGTTTTTATAAAATTCTTAAAAATTTCTCTCTTCTATTATCCTTGATTTTAAATATAAGACAAATTAAGGCAGGCTCTTTAAGAATATTCAAATTGAACATGTCAAATATTTTTCTCATGAATGCGTAATTTGACTAATGCAGAGCAAATGAGTTTCGTCGAAGGGCTTTTGAAGATCACGGTCGTATTTGTTGAGTAGAGTCAACGAATTCAGCGTTCTTTGGACTTGTATTGGATCTTAGGTTCTTGGTATCTCCTTTTTCTCCTCACTTTGTATAAATGTGAGATGTTTGACTTTCTCATGAAACGTGAGCCAGGGATTTATCCCAGGGTTTGGAAAACTCTCCTCAAGTCAAACTATCGGGTTAGAAGTTACCTTGCAAAAGCTATGGGAAATGAATGGATGAACCAATGTGAGCTCAATGCTTAAAATATTTAAACGTCACTTATTATTAAAAATATTTTAGATTATTAATATAATAAAACCAACTTAATTAAGTTTATTTTGTTTTATCTACCTATCGTTTAACGCAAAAAGGTGACACTGGTTGGTCTTGTCATCAACTTAACTTCATATTATTACTAACTTAATTTTTATTTTAGCTGAGAGCATTTATAAAGAAGTTGATACTAAATCTGCTAATCTTCGATAACCAGGCAGTGCGAATAATTACAGATGCCTTGGATTCACATTTGTTTATCAATTTGCTTGCGTTGGGTTTGAAAATTATAATAAAGTTCATTCATTGAAAGCAACTTTAGGGGTTTCTCGCCCACTCCGCGATGTTTGGTTTTCATCAAATCAGGAATTGCCAGAAATTAAAGGTTCTTGGATGTTCAGACGAGGTTTCAGATTCAAAATTGAAGTGAATAATGCTTTAGGGGCTATTAACCAATCTGGACTTATGAATAAATGGTTAAAAATTTAAATTCAATTAATGCCAACATTTACTAACAAAGAGATTACATCTGATTAAATGATTTATGTTTTATTTTTTAAAGGCATAAAATAATATCGGAAGTGGCGCGAGAGGAAGGAATTAAAACATATTGAAAAAGCACCAACATGACGAGTCTTTCCTTCACTGACCCCACTAATAGAACTATCCAATTAAATTTGATAGATTTTGCAAAATCTTTTAATAAAAGGCCTTCACAATTCATTACAATGGAACATTTGGATGTCGTTTTCATCGCTTGGGCTGTAGGGCTGTCTTTATCCATTCTTTTATTCATTTCTGAATTTTTCCATTTAGAATTTTCAAAGTTGTTATATAAGATACAATGTGCAATTAAGTGAATTAATTAATATGGATCGTCGTGAAGTTAAAGTGAATAAATTGTACCCACACTCATTAAATTGTAATTAGTAATATGGATAATTAATTTATCCAAAGTGCATACTAGCAAATTACAATTACCCATAAATGTAAAAAAAGCATCAAATAAAATTCTATAAAAGATATGCTCAAAATTTTACGATTTTAGAAATTTTATGTAACTTTAATGAATTGAATATTATATGAATGCCGAAATTGGATAATTGGATAATAAACCGGATGATTGAAATTAGATTATGAATTCAAGGTAATTGTCACTCGTATAAAATCACGTATCATAAGGACAATTGGCAATAAAGAATGAAGGATTCAAATTCATATAAAGTATTGTTTGTCAATATGAGTCGTATCATATAACACATGAGCCATTTGCCAATTGAGATTAAAATTGGGGGTTAGGGTTTCATTAGTCAGGTGTTAAGTTTATATTATATTATAATTTATATAATTATAATTTATAATATACTTTTTATTGTGAAATTATGAAATATTGAAATAATTAATATTTAACTCATTGTATGCTTTTATATCTTTATGCCCTAAATAAGCAATTATTAAGTTTTACAATCACATTAATAGGTATAAAAATGTCCTTATAAAGATAACTAAAAGATAACCTTGCTAATCTTTTTAATAACCCGTAATAATTTACTGCATGAACATAATATGTACATAATATAAAGCAACTTGGCATTTGGTGATTTTTAGCAAAAAAGAGTCCAAAGATGCACATAAATTAAATTTAATTTAGATAATTTTATTATTTCATACTCACTCAGTTTTTATTACGTTTAATAAGAAATAAGTGGAAAATTAGCAAAATGATTGTTTTGAAAACATTATTTATATTCTTTCCATTCTTCGTTCAAATTCTCTTTCCTGTAGAGGGGAATTTTTATATGGATTTCTGTAATCCAGATAAAATAGGGAAAAATGCTGATCCAAACAAAGATGAGTTTTTGTATGGAAGTTTCCCGGATGATTTCATGTGGGGATTTGCAACGTCTTCTTATCAAATTGAAGGAGCTTGGAATATAGCAGGTTCGGAAATTGTTAAATTATTTTAAATACATCACAATTAAAACTAATAATTCATTACAATCTTGTACAAAAATAACGCAGGGAAAGGAGACAACATTTGGGATAATTATACACATGTTGACGACGGGAAACATATTGAACAAGGGCACAATGGAGATGTGGCTTGTGATTCTTATCACAAATTTGAATTGGATGTAGAAGCTTTAGTCAACACGGGGGTAAATAATTAACATTAAATCTTAATTAAAATACGTCTATTCAGTAATTTTACATCCACGTAATGAGAGGTTAAATAAATGCTAATTTTAAATACATTTCATTATTCAATTAGGCTCATTTCTATCGATTTTCTATTTCTTGGGCAAGAATTTTGCCAACTGGGACATTAGCTGGAGGAATTAACCAAGAGGGAATCGATTACTACAATAAACTTATTGATGCTTTGTTGAGCAAAAATATTGAGCCCATGGGTAATGCTAAACTATCTCTTAATTATTAATTATGTATCTGAATGCATATTTGTACAAATAATTGGGTTTATATTATTTTGGTATTAGAATAAGGCTTTGACTTCTTTATAATTGTAAATTTAAGTTCATTTTTATTGAATATTCCATCGATTTCCGTATATGTATATTAAAAAGAAAATTATTTTGGGGCAATAATGTACAATATAGTAGCTCAATCTATGAAAATTTATTAGGACTATATTGATTATCAAAATTATTGACAGATACTATATTGTTCTCTAATACCCCAAAGTTAATAAATTGAAGATAAATCAGAAATTCTTAATATGCATAGCATAAATGTTAAAAATGATAGAAAATTTAAGTAAAAATCAATATGTGACATTCCAATGAAGAATAGGTTATCTCGAAATTAGATTCATTTCTAACGATTTTTATTTTTATCAAACAAATAATTTTAATGGACATTACGACATTGATGATAGTACATCAAATAAAAGTTGTTCTTTATGGTAGATTATAATTGATAAGCAAATTTTCAATAAATATAATGAATTTGAGTGAGAATTGAGACAAAATAGAACTTTTGTCATCGATAGCGGAACAAAGAGAGTAATTTGTTCATATTTCATTTTACACGGAATAACCCATATTTTTTATAATACCGCTAAACGTCGATTAAAATTTTATAAAATTACATTTCCAAAATCCGTTACTAACGAATTAAAAATTTCGAGATAACCTGTTCTTTGAAATGTCACATATTTATTTAACTCCCTCAATTTACAATATTTATATAACTAAAATAATTCCGAAATTACAATTGATGTTTTTTAGTAACTTGATTTTTTTCTAGTAATTAATGTCCACAAGGTAAAGATTTCATTTTTACAGAAAAGATTTTATCTTTGTTTGTGATGATGACAAAGGAGAGAAGCATTTATAGTACATTATGGCATAAGTTATTGACCTAATTATCATGTCAAATTTTAGTTGAATTTATGCCAAAGTTATTTATGTCAATGTTATTTATTTTATAATGTCAGAGTATTATACTTATGTCAAGAAAATTGGTATCCCAAATAATAATTATAAGTTATTTGATTAGTTATTATTTACGAAATTTTTTAATTATATTTTTTGGTTTTAGTTACAATGTACCATTGGGATTTACCTCAGGTAAGCATAAAACAACTTCCATTCCAAAGATTTTAAAAACAAAGGGGTGCTATTTAACCATACCTACTCAAACAAATAAATAATTAACATTAATTTAGTGAGTTGTTGACTTGTCGAGTGCAACTCCTCGAGATATTCAGGTTATTCTGATACATATTATTTGCCCGAATTAGGGTTTACTTTGGAAACTCCCATTTACCAGATACCCGACGAGAGATAAGTGCCATTTCATTAGATAGCGCCCTATTTCTTGCGACATGTATTTAGATAGGTTAGGTTAGGTTTGGAGAGGTAAGTGACTGTAGCTTACCACATGTCGGGTCTCGGGTTAATGGGAGCTGTCGTTTACTTTTCCAGTTATTTAGTTTTTGTTAAATGTGAGTCCTTGAATGTTTTTCTAAATTTCTTTCTTTCTAAATGAGAAACAATCCCCAATAATTTTAACACTTTTAATCTACAGGGCGATTCGTTAACGTTTGAACACTATTTATTAATTATTTTATAGCTAAAATCAGCATTAATATTTCCATTAGCGATATTTCTTTGCTAATATACCTTTTATGGTTAAAATCAAAATATAGTTTTGTTTAAAATTACAACAGGTAAAAGAATACACCCGGAAAATGAAAGTGTGGTAAAAGTATTTTTCCGGGAAAGTTTAATGCAATAGAAATACCCGTGCAAATCTTTAAAGCTCAGTTTAGATTGGTAAATTGGATTAATAAAAATAACAAAGACCCAAGGATTAGCAAACCAGACAAAATCGAGATCGAAGGAGAGTTGAGAGAACCAAACTCCAGAAATTCTCTCTCTTTCCATCAATATGGAATAGAATTAGTAAAATTAGGACTAAATATGTGTAAATTAGGTCTTAAATTAGACTACATTAGCTTATTAATAAGAATAGAGGATGTTAAATAGAAAACATGGAGGGTTTGCACATTAAAATTATTTAGTAAATCATCTGTTCAAACTGTACTTATTTCCATTGAGGAATTTCAGGTGCAAAGTACAAAAATTAAATTGAGATGTAATTCCACCTTTTTATTTATATTTTAGGCATTAATGGTTATCGGGGGTTGGCCAAACGGAGAATTAGCTCCCCATTTCGCCGACTATGCTCGGATCCTCTATCAAAATTATGGTTCCAAAGTTAAATACTGGATCACCTTCAACGAACCCTGGGTGTTTTGTCAATTAGGTTGGGCCTATGGGTCCCATGCACCCGGACTCCAACAAGCCGCTACTGAACCTTACAAATGCGCCCACACACTTCTCCGATCTCACGGAAAAGCCTACCAAATCTATGCAAAAGAATTCAAAGCCACACAAAAAGGACAAGTTGGAATCACTTTGGATTCTGGATGGTCCGAACCTTCCGATCCCTCAAACCCAACCCATATCGAAGCTTCCAATCGGGATATGATTTTCAAATATGGTTGGTTCGCCACTCCGCTCATTACCGGAGATTATCCAACAATTATGAGGACGATGATCGATTTAAAAAGCGAAAGAGAAGGTTTGCCTACTTCCCGCCTTCCAACATTCACTCCGGAAGACAAATTGGAAATCAAAGGGACTTTGGACTTTTTTGGTCTTAATCATTATTCTTCTGGGTATGTTTATCCAGTGGAGAATGATGGGAATCCAAGTTGGGACGGAGATAAAAACGTTGGAGGATGTGGAGATCCAAATTGGCCACCTTCGGCCGCCCCATGGCTCAACGTTGTTCCTTGGGGATTTCGAAGAGTTTTGAAATGGATCAAAGACAACTATGGAAACCCGCCGATTTATGTTACCGAAAATGGATTCGCAGATCATGATTATGACAAACTTAATGATACCGGAAGGATCAATTATTACAATCTGTATATTAATGAAATGCTCAAAGCTATTATTATTGATGGAGTAAATGTCAAGGCTTACACAGCATGGAGTCTTATTGGTAATTTTTTTAATTGAGCCCTTACTATTAATTAAATTACAATAGGTAGTTCCTAGTTCATTTGACTTTTTAACTTTTAATTATTAATAGTGTACCATGTTTATTAATTGTTTGGTGATACTTTGATATTTTATGTTTATAATTTCAATTAACAATTTGCTTTGTTTGTGCAGACAATTTTGAATGGGCTGCAGGATACACGTAAGTTTTTGTTTATGGTGGATGAGAATTCATTTTATGGGTTGATGATGAAAGTGATGAGTCTGAGTGCGCAAAGTCGTAGCGGGTAGTGGGCAGCAGCCTCTGCTACCCACTGGGTAGCAAAAGTGGGCAGCAAAATAAATTTGGGGGAAATTAATAAAATAACCTACTAGATACTATTCCAAGGCTTGAAATAAAGCATTGGCGTTACAATTTTTTTTAAATTATATTTTGAATGGAATAATACTCATTGATTTCTAATTTTTATTTAATATTATCTCCACCTTATTCTAATCTTGGGTTTTAATTTCTTAATAAAACATCTATTTGAGGCCTGTATAACTATATTTCATTATAGTTGATCCGTGCTCAAATACATTAATAATAAAACATTTAAATTACGTATAAATTCTTCGGGACATCCATTTAATTCATATTATGTAAAGAAATTGAATTTCAGACTTTTAAATAAGAGATTTTAAATAAAATAAATTGATAAACGGGAATTTTTTTTAGAAATGATGGGGAATGAAATAAAAGTAAATACGATAACATTTATAAAGGAATAATCTAATATTCATATTATTTATATACAAATATTCCAAACTTACCACCCAGGCCCTTTGAACCCCCAAGGTTGCTACGCACTTGCTACCCACCCAGTTACCAGCTACCCAGTGGGTACCCGGGCAAGCAAATTTGGCCGGGGGGGAGAACACAGTGATGAATAGAGGAAATTGTTGATTGTTTTGTTTTAATGCGTAGTCAGAGATTTGGTGTTCATTACGTTGACTTCAACGATCCAGATTTGAAAAGAGTTCCAAAGGACTCGGCCAAGTTCCTGACTAAGCTCTTTAAAGATAATGGATTCTTTAAGGAAAATGAAGAAAATTCGGCAAGCCAATTGAAAAGCTCGTCATTTCATGGCTTGTGCGTTTGCAATTGTTTATACTTTATACTTTTCATAAACAAGTTTTTTTCTTTAAAACATTTAAACTTTTAAGCATATATTTAATTTATTCACCATTATTGTACTTTTAAGTTACTTATGTGGATGTACAGGATATTCACTTTAAGTGTTTCTAAAGAAAATTATTTTACAAAAAAAACATGAATTGATTTGACTTTAATAGGAACTGAATCTATAATGGTTAACTTAAATTTAATTAGTTAGCTGAGCACCATTAAACTCAATACATCTTTAACTCCATGGCGTGCTTTTTACACATTTCAACACTTATTGCACCAAATTCTTGAATAATCCTCGCTCTCAACTCTTCCATTGTGGATGGATTATGAGTAAAGAGGAGGGATTGCATAACTCGCATAAAAACGCATTGCTAACATTTAACCCCCCTCCTCGTATCAATATTTTAGATGTATGCAAACCATTTAATTTAAGATTAAACATAATTGCATAAAAAACATAATTTGAGAAAAACGCATAATCGAACATAAGTGAGAATTTCGATATTTTGATATAAACTTTAGTACCCCAAATAGTAAAATAAATATTAAACATCAAATATAGACGATTTAATGATTCCGATCCGGTGAGCGGGGCGACCAAGTAATGGGTCCTTCTCTTCCAATCCAATAGTTTCCAAATTTCGAAGGTCGATCACTAAGATGTATTGAGATTAATGGTGCTCACCTAAACCAATTAAATATTAAGTTAACCATTACAGATTCAGTTCCCATTAAAGTCAAATCACTTCATCTGTTATCTTTGTAAAATAATTTTCTTCAGAAACACTTAACGTGAATGCCCTGTACAAGTACTATTGTTAATCTTTATCTTAAAATAAAATCTTTATAAAGTAAATATAAAAATATTTTTAAATTATTATCGGAAGAAATATTTAATGACTCGTATTTCGAATAATTCTATTTAAAGATTCAATAGTGTAAAATAATATTTACATTGGTTATGAATATGATATCCATTTGTAAATCTCATTTTATCAATTCATGTTAACTTTAAACTATGATTTATTGTCATTTTAGCTTATTGGCATACTTTGACAGTTTACTAAAAACGGAACTTAGGCTAATGTATTCTTTAACAAGCAGTTTTGTCATTATATATAATATCCAATCATGCACAACAGTACATTGCAATTAAAGTCATCAAAGCAATTGCAAAAATCTTAAATACCACGAATGAGTTTTAAACTAAGGATGGAGCTTCTCGGGGTTCCATTTGATTAATGATGTGTTCATGCCCAAAAGTTAAATGTGAAATAAAACTAATTTCTGAAATGATTTAAGTATCATTTATATAACAATATAGGGGTAGTTATTATACAATACAAACTGAGCTCAAACTATGATACAATATGAAACTACCGATATAATTTACACAAGGTATTAAAGTGAATGGTGGTATTTATTTAAATTGGTCTGGGAATGTGATTGAATTGAATGCAATTAAATCATATAACCTATTATTAATACATTGATGAAAAAATATTTTTAATCGTCCTTATATAAATTGCAGTATTGTATTAAAATATTTTATACATTGACCATACCCAGACAATATCATATTTTTTATATGGGAATCATAATATCGTTTCCGATCCCTGACATCTAATCGTCCTGATATCCTTCCCTTCTTTCGCAACAAACTCTCACACAATGACTCACGTTTTGCATTATATTTGATGGGTGCAAATAAATCAGCTTGTGAGGCCAAAGAGATTCCATGAGCGATAAGAAGCCTTCAATCCATAATAATATCAATAAGAATTTCAAACCCTCAATTAAATCATTCAATCAAATTCTTTCCATATTTGTCCACATTATCATACTACTTTGATGCGCAGTTCATCAAATATACAATTTCCTTTGTTTAATAGAAAAAACCACAAAATCAATAAAGATATATGACAAGCCAAAATACATTGTCTCTTTTTGCACATTTATGTAACACTTTGATAACAACCATCTGTTAAAAAAGATTAAAGGTCTTACATAAACACACTTAAATATCATGAATTATTTGTTTATATAAGAAATACTTTATATTTTTCTTCAATTGAGTCCAATTGTAAGTAAAATCAGTCAAAAGGAGAAAAAACAATAAGTTGGAAATATTATGCAATTTATGCAATTTATTTTAACAATGAGTCAAAGAGGAATTTATCATACTGATCATATGCGTAGGTTGAAAAGTATAAAAGTCTCATTATATAAAAAACTCGAGCTTATTAATGAATAGGTAGTTAAGATATGGTCGAGAAGATATGGTTGTGATATATTCCTACAAGATCATATAAATATTTTGAGTCCAAGATGTTGAATCTCTCGCGTCCTTCTCAAATCCTGCTGTGCTTTGTGTTGACTTGAGAGATGTGTGAGTCATTGATGTGATGAGATCATGAGTCAAACTCCTCTCCATTTATTCCAATGGTAAAGTTAGTTAGTGAATGTAATGTGCTCAATATAATCAGCTATAGCCGTTTACAAACATAGAGAGAGTTTCCTCTGTGAAGGATTCATTATCCAACAAAGTGTTTCTTACTCAGATTTTTTCCTCTATAATGTTTGTGTGTATTAAAGGGCCGTGGATAATATAATGCATCGTAATAAAGTTCCTAATAACCTCGTCTCCTTCCAACTGCCACAATGTCAGTCTTATCACGGATTTGAAACCAAACACATCCATTTATCCTCTTCCCAGTAAAGGATATTTTAATACTTTACTCATTAAACTTTATCGAAAGGGAGTTTAAAGAAAAGGAAGTGACATTAAAATTATTTAATTATAATTATACAAATAGGGAAATAAAAATTTAAAGTTACATTGAACCACGGAATTCATTTCAAAATTATCAACACAAATTTCCCTTGTTGATATTCCATTTAATATTCCATTTAAACGGTTAACATTTAATATAAAGGTATTTATTAAAACATTGGATGATAATTCGTTTATGTGGAGTGAATTGAGAAGCGTCTTGAGATATAACTTTTTTTATATAACATAAATATAATTCTCAATATTAATTTTAATCTCTAAACATCATCATGCAAATGGTAAGTGTCATTTGTTTATCTTCTGAATAATAACTTACTAAATGTAGATTAAAAATATTGAATTACCATCCAACAACAACAACAAGTATTTACAATAATTGCTTTATATAATATTTAAAGAAATATGTTTTAAGACGATCAAATATCCCATATCTTATTTATAGTTAAAGGTAAAATATTTCAAATTGTAAATTGAGAACATTTTTTAGTAATTTTGAGAGAACTGTTTTGTTTTGTTTATTTCCTATTCCAATATTTAAAGTTTATAGCATTGCTCTTTGCTTTCATTCACACAATTAATGACCAGCAATTAAATTGGAAGTTTATAGTTAGCTTTAGATTTAAATCACTAAGCTATAAGTGTGAAGTGTACATGTGAAGTCAACTTGGTTAGATAAATATAATAATAATTAATAATAGACCAAAAAAGAAATAAATATGAATGCGCAGAAAGGAACAGGAAATATTTTCTATATTATTTTTTGTTAGTTTAACAGAAGAGAACATACGATAAAGAACTTAAAAGGTAAAATAATAAATATTCCATTATTTTATCCAGCAGTTGGGAATTACCAGTTATTGTATTGATTGATAAAAAAGTGACCGTTTGATCAACAAAATAATCACTTATAATTTTTTATATCATTCAATGATTGAAAGGCAA
Source organism: Neelides folsomi (assembly GCA_034687125.1). NCBI lineage: Eukaryota > Metazoa > Arthropoda > Collembola > Neelipleona > Neelidae > Neelides > Neelides folsomi. The sequence goes on from JAQGBZ010000485.1 coordinate 16,175, forward strand.
TCTTTATTTCGATACCCTTTCTTGATATCATGCGTCAACCATATATTACTTACTCATAGACGTCATAAATATTATACAACCGACAATTTCATAGATTTCAGGCTTATTTATTGTATGATTTTGTATGCTTCAGAGAACGATAATAAACTAACCCTTTTGATCCATTCCAATTCATAGAACACTAAAGTTAAACATAAAAGTAAAGTTATATCTAAATAATGTAGTAAACGAGTAAATCACTAAAATTGCATTTTATCAAACGAGCAAATGGAATGAGTTATGAATCATTCATTTTTAGATTGAAGTGAGTTGTCAGAGTTGATTAGCTTTTGAATTGTAGCAACTTGTATGTGTTGAAAGTTAAATCAGCAAAATTCCTCGAATAATCAAATACTTCACATTGGAGGATATTCGCACAAAAATTGAACTCAATTTAATCATAAGATATTCACTCCATGAAATCAATCAATTCAAGGTATTTAATTTACATAAACAGTCGTATACCTTTTGGAAGTTGGTAATCCCCAAAATCCCAGTGTTTACCATTCGATTCTTTTTAATTCAAATTTTAAGATTAAGTCATTTAACCCAAAGCCTTACTCAAATTCCAAATAAGGACAATTTTTTATGTAACAGGTCCTTATAAATAATTCAATTATTTCTTACTCAAGCTAATACATTTACAGACCGTTTAACTAACACAGAATATCATATTTTTTAACATCTAGAATATCATCTTTTAATATACCTATCAGATAATATACGATATACCATTGGTAGTAATTTAATATATATCTTAGAGCCGCTTTAAAATTCCTAATATTTTTTAAATTATTGTTATTTTGTAGCAGGTAATTTGAATGGTAAATAGTTGTGAGTTGTGATAGATGACTAGTGAATGAGTCATTGATTTAACATTGAGATCTGTTCAATTTCAGATGGAGACTCACCGTGACTCCATCAGGAGTGTCGGAAGTGAAGAAGAATACTTGAGAAACTACGCGGCTTCAGAGGTTGGATCTCAAGTTCAAGTTCCAATCTACGGGACGACGAATAAAAACCTTTTCGCATCTTCTTCCTTCTCTCCTCTCTCACCATTCATTCCCTATGCCAAACCAACCTTCACCACCTTCGCTCCCAAAAACTCTTCCTCAACTTTCAACACATTCAAGTCATTAAATAAAATAAACTCATTCAAAGATGATTCAAATCCATATCAAGTGAGCAACATCGACGAGCTTCAAATCAAAGTACAAGATCCCTACAATGTCAAATTCTCATCTCTTTCACGGAATAAACAATGGAATAAACCCAAAGAAGTTGTGCCAATTTCCGATGCTCATTTTCAATTCCCGCCTTTGTCCCCAACCAAACCGTTCCCAGACGCTGTGGACGATGAGGAAAATCAATATTCCGAACCGCTCCCGCCACCTTTATCCCCTCCGCCGATGTCTCCCCCGCCACCGAACCCAGAAGAGGGAGAATATTCAGAATTGACGGATTTAACCGATGGGACGAATATTGAATTGCTTCCTTTACCAAATTTGGAGCTTCTCAATTCTGAAACGGAGAATTCCTCAGAGGAAAATTTGCCAATTCCTGAGAATGTCAATGATGAGGAAATTTACGAAAATTGTTCCACGGTTTCTTCTAAAGGGAACGAATACGGCGGGAGTATGATAAGCAATTTGAGTACAAAAACGAATAAATCCGAATCGGATAAAATATCTTCGGTCACTTCAGCCACTTCGGTCTTTTCTGAAGAACTTCCATTAGAAATTCCGCCTCCAATTTGTGAAAATGAAACGATCAAAGTAGAAGAAATTTCCAAACCCGAGCCAGAGATTTCTAAGCAAAATGATCATAAAAATAAGAAAATCAATGAAAAAGAAAAGAAAAAGATTGAATTATCCCTCAGCGGATTAAAAACAGAAGTTTTTGTTGCGGAATCTCTTGCTAATTTGTATCTTAAGAATAAACCAGCCAGAGCGAATAATTCTTCAGGATCGACAAGTTCGAATGATTCCATTGTGGATTGGACACTTTTAAGGTCCGGAGTTCCAGCCGTTGTTTTAGATCTTGGAGAAGCTAAAGGACGCGAAAAGAAACAAATCAGAATTGTTGTGGCTGAGTTGGGCACTGGTCTTGTTTTGTGGTCGGATGTCATTGACAATTTAACGGCGTATAAAGTGAGGGAAGATGGAAAACATTTTCATACAATGCACATCTCAACAGATCGGACCAAAATTGTTGGCCTGGCATTTGACGATGAAGAGGCGGCGGATGGATTTGGGAAAAAAATTGAAAGATTGACCTCGGATTTCTCAAATATCAGTCTGAGTGGGGCAAAAGTTAAGAAAGAGAAAAAGAAGAAGGTCAAAAAGGGGAAATTGGTAAAACCGAACAAAAGAGACATTTCTCAGCCTTGCGGATTCCAACATATTTCGACAATCAACAAAGATTCCTTCCAAGGGGAATCTATGCAAAAAAATCATTCCATTCCTTCTGAAGCATCTGAAAGTCGACCAGAAAGCTCCATGTCTTTTTCAGTTGAATAATTCCGAATTCATTTATTTATACCAATATTTAACAAATTATGATTACTTTTAAGTATTGTAGTTGAGTCATTATTTTCCGATTTTAAATAATTTAATTTTCAATGTTATATAATTAAATAACTTTATGGAGCCGACTTAACCTCTCCTGTTCTTTTAATGCTTAATTATGTAATAATCAATTTTAACGAATATTAAATTAAACAATACATTTTCTAATATGTAATTGTATCGCTCTCATATCTAACGTGTCATTACTCAATTTATAATTATCCTGAAAACATAACGAAAAATTGAAATTTCAACAAATGATTCAAATCGAAAAATTCTTCTATAATTGACCATAAAAATGGAGTTTCTTGATAATAGAATAAAAGAGCTTTCCGTGGAGGAGGAAGAAGTTAATTGTGATTGTCATTATGAAATGATGCCTTAACAAAAGTCTAGACTTCTGTGAATTAAGTTTGCTTTCATTTAAGACTTTCAAATTCAGATTACTATATATTACTAAATAGTATTACTATAGATATATATATAAAGGATGATTCTATTTTATGTATGTTGAATCAAAAGTGCTTTTAACAAATGAGGAATTAAGCAAGGAAACTTCAATGTGGTACAAAGACGTAAGTGTTAAGAAAAGTGCATCCTTTTATCTATTTGTAACAAAATGAAAGATAAAGTGAATCTACAGGTATGTACTTATATTTGTAAATGAATGTTTCACATGTGTCATGTGTGATACACTTCAACTCGATTATATTTTAACTACAATCAAGGATACAAATACTTTAAAAAAGTATTTAAATACAAAATACAAAGTACTATTAAAAAAATGTATTTAAATACAAAGTACAAAATACAAATACTTTAGTAATATTTCAATAAAATACAAAATACAAATACTTTAGTAATATTTCAATAAAATACAAATACTTTAGTAATATTTCAATAAAATACAAAAACATGTATTTAAATACATTTCAAATGCAAAATACTTAAATAAAAATCAATCCTATTTATGAATACCTACTTAATTTTTAGTTATGTATTATGATATTATGAAACGTATTAATGACAAATGATAATGTAATTGTTAATATTAATTTTTAACGGATTTTAAATTTTTATTGGCCTTTAGAAGTGTAAGTTATTCTAGTATCCATATTAGCTCTGTTTGGACTGAAAATCATTTTAGAGTATTTGAAGAGTCTTTCGACTGGAGCTGATGATGGTAATGGAGTATTAAATTTTTGAAAAACTTATTTACAATATTATAATCGTTCAATTTGGAAATCTCATTTCTTTTGTCTAACAAGACCTTTAAGCATTCAACTCTAGATATATTTGGATCAGAATCTAATTGTTCGTTGGCAGAATAACCAAAAATCATCCAGTGGTTCAGAAATAGTAGTAATTTCATTTAACTCGATCCCTGAGTGTTGTTCAGCTTCTTTCAAGAACATTTCTTGTAGTTTGTCATGGTGAGAATTTGGAACCCATCTTAATTTAAAAAAGGGTGACAGATTGACGCAATTATGGCTTTGTAAACATCTTTATCATCCACATCCAATTCAAGAAATTTTGCGAATTGTTTTCTAAGTCCACTTGTAAGACTTTCAAGAAGAGGCTGGCAATACTTCAATGATCCACTGAGAGCATTGACTTTTTCTTCAGCCTTTAATAGAGTTGGAACAAATTTGCCAAAAAATGTATTTTTGTCACCTTGCATTTTATCCAACGAATCGGCATTTGAGGTATTCAGTAAAAAAATTCGATATCGTAATCCTTTAAAATTGGAAGTTTTAAACTTTTGAAAAGATCTTTTAAACTTGATTCATGCAGTAAAAGGTCATTTACAGAATCGTAAGGGGAATTCCAACGAGTAACATAAGGTCATTAAATTTCAAAAGGCGGTGCAATTCCCGAAAGCTGAATGACTTTTTGAGGTGTAAGTTTGTGGAAGATTCTTAGATTTTGCATCTTTTGTTGCAATTAAACTATATGATGTATGTATGACTTGCGCATCGGTGGTGAGGTGGAAGTTGCATGCATTTTTCTTCATTTGACAATCATTTGACAATTCATCATTTGACAGAATGTCTTATTTATTTAGTAAAACGGGGCATATTGAAAAAGGTTTTGGGCATGAATACAGAAATGATTATGTGGAGTTTTCTTCAAAAGTTGACACTAGATCGATCAAGATCCCAAACAACTTTTACTTCTTTTTCGTAAAAAGAGATCATTTTGGAATTTAAACCTCTCGCTCCTGTTATATAGTAGTTATTAATTTTAATTAATTAACTCTGCGAATATCCGTTTAAAGCGCATTATTAAAAATGCCAAGCTGGGCCTTATAAGGAAAATAGCACAAGCTTTTCCTGGGCCCCACATGCATTTTCAATATTGAGTTTTAAACGGATGACCGAAAAATAAAATACTTTTTCCGAAATTTTGTCTTTTAACGACCGAAGGGTCCTTTCACCGAAATATTAATTTATAAATTCCGGAAAAAAGAGTAAAAGTACCAAATTTACAAAATCATATATTTAAATTGAGAAACATCTTTAACATCTTATGTGCATGTAAATGTTATTTTATCTATGTAATCTAATGTGTATGTAAATGTTATTTTATCTATGTGTTTATCTTATGCTTATGCGCATCAAGAAATGGAAAGATAAAAACTATCACGAGTTTTTCTTACGATTTTAATTTAAAAACCTTCAAGTTATCATTCGTTAAAATTCACTTATTGTCTTAAAAGGTAATGAATATAACAACTATATTAATTAACATTTTTTACTATTTAACTATTTTTATTGTTGATATACTTATTTTGAATTGCAGATAACAAAACATGTCACATAAATTACCTCATTATGAATCTGATACTGGCACAGATGAGGATGATGATGATGAACCTGTCCTAAAGAAATACAGATCATATGACTGGATAAAAATCAATGAGTTGCCCAATTTAAAGGAAGCAAAGTTAAAGGTGAATGAAGAAAAATTCTTTAAATATGAAACAAAATATCAAACGAATGAAGGTGAGAAACATTTATATGTTTGTAAATTCTCGAAAGAATGTTCTTCAAGAGCAGTACTCGTATTGAAAAATATATCAGAAACGGTTGATATATTTAAAACTGGAGAGCACAGTTGCGAAATGAGAGAAATAGGAATTCCTACAAACGTGAGAAACAAAATTAAAGAGATGTTTGTTCTTGGAACTACTAAGCCCAAAGGAGTATTAAGGCAATTGCGAGAGCAAGGAATCCAAGAGCTCTCAAGAAATCAAATGGCTAATTATTTGAAACAAGTACGTAAAGAGGTATTTGAAGACCCTATTGTCACTTTGAGCCAAATGGGGAAATTGATAGAAGAAAATGAAAAATGTCCAAAAGATGAAGATGAACCATATATTGCTAATCATTTTCTAAATTTTGACGAGAAAAAGTTTAGACTTTTTTTTATAACAACCAAAAGACTCATTGCCTTAATTTTAAAAAATGAGATTCTCCATGCAGATGCCACATACAAACTCACATGGGCAGGCTTTCCAATAATATTAGTTGGGACAACGGACAAATCATTTCACCCATTTGGCCTTTCCGTAACACACGGAGAATCCACCGAAGACTATGAATTTGTTTTCAATTCATTAAAAAGTGTCACAAACCAAATATACAAGCCAAATGTTTTAATTGCTGATTGCGCTGACCAAATAACGTGTGCATTCAGATTAGTGTTTGGAAGTTCATTCAAAAGGATTTTCTGCTGGGCACATGTTCTTCGTAATATAACTTCCAGGCTACAAACTTGTAAATATAAGACGTCAATTTTAGAAGATATTTCTCTCATTCAACTCTCTCGTAACGAAACTCATTTTATGAATGCAATGACACTTTTTGAGAAGAAGTGGGAAAAATTCCCAAAAGTTACAGATTTCCTTACTTATTTCTTGAACAAATACAAGGACAAAAATGACGGCTGGTATGAGGGTAAGGACTTGAACGCCCCAAGCACTAATAATGCTTTAGAGACGACTAACAGGCTTATCAAAGACGAAGGAACATTAAGAGAACGACTTCAACTGAGAGAATTCTTTGCAGTCGCTAATAAAATAATCAAGGAATGGTCTCAACTAAGAAATCCAGCAAATATAAATTGCAAATGTTACACTGACTCTCCAAAGCTCTCTCTTAATCTGGAGACAAAATCATACAATTAAACGAGAGCTAAAGTCGATGTAATTGTAAGGAATGAAAATACATTTTACATCACACCATCAAATAAACCTAAATTGAAGGAAGCTGACAAATATCTTGATCAAAATGATAAAGCATCCTGGCGCTCCTTTGAAACATTCAGAAAAACTCAGTGCAAATTGTGGAAGGTTGAATTTAACGGAACATGGGAAGATTCGACTTGTACTTGCCCATTTTACATTAAGAACTACCTCTGCAAACATGTAATCGGAATTGCTGCACGAGTAAACCTTTATAAATTTAAAATGGAAGCAAAAACCATTCCGATTGGGGTAAAAAGAAAGCGGGGACGACCATCCAAAGCTAAAAAGGCCCTTGATTTTTAATGAAATTCTAAATATAAATATTTATATTTATTACCTATGCCTACTATTTACATTACTTATTTTTTACTAATTATGAATCTTAATTGTTAAAACGATTTTCAATTTTCTGTTTATCCTATTTTTATTATTCATATATTATACATTTTAATGTTGATTGTTTTAAATATTATGACGTTACAGTCTATTTCTCAATTTAAATATATGATTTTGTAAATTCGGTACTTTTACTCTTTTTTTCGGAATTTATAAATTAATATTTCGGTCATTAAAAGACAAAATTTCGGAAAAAGTATTTTATTTTTCGGTCTGTTTATTCGCATCCGTTTTAAACTCTCAGAAATTGGCAACGCGAATGCATTACAATAACTAGGTATACACTTTTAAAAAAGCTATAAACTGTTCATTTATACTATTTAAATATTATTTATATTTTTTCATTTTGTGTTATATAAGAACTTATACTGCTAGTATTTTTAATTCTTCAAATTTAGGCAAGGTTACGATTTATTAAAATTTGCTCGAAATTGGATACGCTGTTCTTCTTTCCGTCAATTCATACGAATAATGTCTTGCATTTAGCATACTTAGGTAATAAACAGTTTGAATAATAATGAATACACATTGTGAATTTTATGCATTTTTAATAAATTACATACATTTAAATATGTAATATAAAAGTGCTTTCCATACTTTCAGCAATATTGTACGAATATGCTTTATCTATTTGTTTAACAATGTCATACTGACACTATGTAAAATCATTAATCTACCTAACTTTTATTCTTAAAATGTTTATAATTAAATGATGATACAGCATACATTATCACTGCATGTTGTATTTATTTTACATCTGTAATTAATGTTAAGCAGGTTAAATCTGACAAATTGATTCTATAGATTTGTATGTTAGAGAGCATCATGGATCGTGTAATTTAATTGACAGCGAGTGAATTGAGTCGTTGCATCAGAGGAGCCGAAAGTAACGAGGCATCAAACCAATGACAAAAGATGAACCTGTTGCGTTGAAGCAAAAGAGACCAAGTCAATTTGTTGCCAAAATGTTTATTTTTACACCAACTCAACTCCTAGGATAACTAGTTCTTTATTGTGCACTTGTTCTCTAAAGACTACAACGACAGTAAGTCCTTTCTAACATATCCAAAACCCAATCATAAACGTGTACATATTTGTATTATTAAATGTAAATACCAAAGTTAAGAATCCTTTTTTAGTAAATAAATTGTGATTTAAAATATTCATCAAATAATCTTAATTTTTTAGCTAGAAATTTCCATTTAATTAGTTTTAATAAAATATTTAATACTTTTACTCTATACATATATTATAGAGGTATAAAAAATTGAAAAAATGTACTTTGAAATGACTTTTTTAATTGAATGTGCCAAAATGCCATGTAGTACATATTATAGGATTAAAAAGAGTAATAATAGCAAAAATATGCAATATTCTGGAAGAAATAATTAAGTATTTTTAAATAACTTATAAATTACATATAAATTACAATAATAATATACATATAATATTTGAGCATATCATAAAGTTACCTTATTTATGTAATAGTAATAATGTACATAGATGAATCTTAAGGTATCTGCCTTTACTTTTTAACTTTTAAAATTAATAGTACCAAAATACCTTTAATGAAAATTCCATGTCGAACTGCTAACCACTACCTGTTTTCAGGTAATGGTTACCCGTTTCCATCCCATCTCCTACACCCTGACCCTCTATTACTAATTACTAGGCACATAAGATTTTTTATAGCTAAATATACAAACAATCTCCATTAGAACGCCCTGCGTTCTATTGGAGACCCGCTAAAAATCTAAAATTCTACATTTAATTTTTACAATTTCCTTTGGAAAACTTAACTATTTCATATTTAAATTTGCAAAATATGAATAATTTTCATTTAAATAATTTTATGAGTCTATTTCATTTAATTTACCTACCTCAAAAAAATGCCAGTTTTATTATAAAGACCCGCGCACTAATTGAGTCCCGCGTACTAATAGAAACCCGCGTTCTATTTGAAAATTTGGTATAATTACTATTTAGTGGACCAACTGAATGTGTGTACTAGTTAAGTGTTTTTGGACTAATTCGATAGTGCTGGTTAGGAATCTGAAAGAATTAAGCGGCGGTCACTTATATTTAATAAGTTAGGGAAACTAATTGAGATTCCAAATTCAAATGAGCTTCGCTTACGCGCATTTCTCCTTGTTCCTTTCCTTCACCTGTACGAACTTTTATTTTCTTTCCAATTTCACTTTTAGTTAGACCCAATTTGCAATGGACACTCAATTAAATATAAAGAACCTTTTTAAATTGGCATGATCACAAAAGGAAAAAATTGGAAAACCGAGCAAAGAGTAATTGCTTTTTTAATATTATCATTTCTATTAGGCTAGGTTAGGTTACCTTAGGTTAGATATTCAATGTAAGTGTTCACTATTAGTTAGACTTAAAAGCATCCATAAAGCTATGACAATATTTTAACAAATTTATCTTTCCAATTAGTTTTCGTCTTTCAAGTCGTCTGTAGTTAATTTAACAAGCAATGAAGATTTTCATATGTTTATTAATCGCTGGCGCCTTTGCGGCACCTCAACATAGTGAAGAACAAAAACAAACGTCAAAGCCTGGTTCATCCGAGACACCTGAAGTTTCCAATGAAGTTCCAATTTCAAATGTTGGGAACATCGATGTTCCTGAGCTTTCAAGTGAAATTGAGCAAGAGCCTGAGATAGTTATTGGTATATAGAAATAAAATTCAAAATGCGTTATATTAAATTAAATTAGGTAATGTATTATTAATAGGATAATTAAAATACTAATTTATATAATTGAAAATGATTTATTTTAAATCTTAATTAGAAGAACCACATGAAAGTCATTCAAGTGAATCTCATTGGAAAACATTGGATGGAAATCCTCCAGATTTGATGGCCCACAGAGGATCAAAGGCATTTTTGCCAGAACACACCTTAGGAGCTTATGAATTGGCCGCGATTCTTGGAGCAGATTATGTTGAACCTGATCTTGTCTTGACCCAAGATGGCCAATTTGTTTGTTATCATGACTTAACACTTGGTCAAGGCACCGATGTTGCCACGAAGGAAAAGTTTGCGCATTTAAAAACTGATTGGACATTTATGGAAAATGGGAAGGAAGTTGAAATTAAAGACGAATGGTTCATTTTCAACTTTACGCTTGATGAAATCAAAGAGCTGAATGTAAAGCAGAAAAATGTTGGCATTCGCCCGCAATATTACAACCACCTGTTTGAAATCCCAACTTTTAAGGAATATTTGGACCTTGTGAACAGAATGACCTACAAGCTTAATCGAACAATTGGTAAAATAACTATATTTTGATTAATTTTCAATTAATTAAAATATTAACATTTAATTTGATTTAAAATATAAAATAAATCTAATACACACCCTAATATATAATATATACCATAATATTATAATGCAATTAATCTAATCATTTAAAAATTAACTTGATTAAAATATTAACAATTTTGATCAAAATTTTAATAAATATTTTTAAAAAATTAAAAATTAACAGAAAATAAAAGTAATATTGAAAATGGCAATTTGAAAAATTATTTAGGAATTATTCCTGAAATTAAAAAACCCAAATTCCACAACGAGATCTTAAAACGCGGGGATCATTACATGGAGGATCTTCTCATCCAAGAAATCAAAGCTCAAGGCTACCCGATCAAATCCACTCAAGCTACAACTTGCCACTACAAGGAAAACAACGAAGAAGTTGAAGTTCCCTGCGGTCTAGCAATTCTCCAATCTTTTGAAAGGGAATCCCTCAAATATCTCAAAACCCTCACTGATCTCGACCTTCTTCTCCTCGTGGACGCAAATGTGGGCGACTTGACTAATAAAGGAATTGAAGAAGTGGCAGAATACGCCAAACATGTACATGTCTTGAAAGAATTCTTATACTCAGGGGTTAAAAAAGTGATCGATGCTTTGCCGGACGAATATCGATATAATAAAACAGAAGTTGAGGAAATGGGCGGCTTTGCAGAAGATATAATTACTAAAGTTCATAAGGCAGGAATGAAAATAGGTCTTTTTACTATTTATGATTCAAGGGAACCTTCCTACATGGGTTGTGCTGTTAAATGCGAGGAAGAGAATTTAAGAAGAGAATTATTTTTTTACTTTGAACACGGAGTGGATGGGTTGTTTGTTGAGAATATGATGGAAGCAAGGGAAATGATGATGCATTTTAACCAAACGTTGTACGAGGACGAGAATGGAAATGGAGATGAATATTCAGTGGGAACGACGACGACAGCTTTAAAGGTAAATGCGGCAATAGGGTGTTTACTGCCTTTAACCTTTTATTTTTATTCTTACAATTAAATATAATAATGAATAATTAAAATCGACTTTTAAGCTTTGAACCATTGGCAAATAAATTTGAAATCTTAGGGAAATGAATCTGTAAATTATGGAATTTATAATTAATATTAATTTAAATATATAAAGTGTACAATAAATTATCTAATTATCTACTACATCAACTGTATTATAAAGAAATGATTCTTTCAAAGGTGATTTATATGTTTAATGTGAAAATTGTTATTATTGATAATTTAATTTATATTTCCATTATAGAATCTTGTATAATAGTAATGTGTTGTTTTATTATTTTGCGATTATTCCATAACTAAAACTTTAAATTGTGATGTTAAAATGCTTTAAATAAATTCAAAAATCCAATTTGTCTTAAATACATTTTTACATCACTTTATGTTCACAATAAGCATTTTCCAAAAATACTGATGCTGAATTCAATTAAGAAAAAATATTTTATTTAAGAATTTTAAAATAATTTAATTTTAAAAAATGATAAATGGCTTATAATAATGCCTAAAAATAAACAATGCCATATTTTTAAACTTCTTAATACATAAATTATGTATAATATAGTAAGTAAAGCGTATATTTTACTTTTATATGAATGTGATAGCTAGGATGCAACTTTTAAAATTGATTCATTAGGATTCATCAGTTATGAATTTATGAAAGATAATTCATTTATTTATTGTACAGTTCTCATTAATAGATCGCCATTGCATATTGTGAGACCCGGATTATAAAATATGATATTGCATTGTTAAAGTTTACAATCATTAATTTGGATAATTAATAAAAATAGAATCTATGCATCTAGATGACACACACCATGTATTCATAAATATTTATGTTTATAAAAAATAAATATAAAACATCTTTTGGAGTTCAAAAGCACACGGAAATGCATATGACATTCATTCTTTGTTGGTATAATTCTTCATTGGTATACAATGCTTATCATAATTATACGTAAAAGTTCATTACTAAAGTTAACCTATGTACTGTATACTTAATTTACCACTTTTCCTAATGGCTGAAGTTTGGTCTAATTCATCTAATATTCATTAGCTTAACATTATTTACTAATACATAAAAGTATAATTATAGTATGGTACATTAAACAATTTTAGTTTTACTCTTACAATTTAATTGCCAGTAATTAATTGCATTATAAATTAATGCTCAAAGTCAGAACAGTAGAAAAATACATAATTAGAATTTAGTGATTGTGAGCTTAGCTCTCCAATTTGCGACGTAGTTTTAAATGAAGAAGTTATGTATTGGATGAGGTTATAAAATATACAGTCAACTTATTTCGGGTTGGAAAACAAAATTCCACAAACATCTCGGAGGCGTCGAAGGAATCTCTTTCAGTTTCTCTTGAGCTTATTACGTAATTGAGATGAGAGCGAGCGAGTGGACTTAAATTAAAGATGAGCGGATGAGAAAAAGATCCCATGGATCACCTCCGAGTGAGATAGGAGTAAAGTGCTTCTAAATGTGGATCTCTCACTTGTGGAAATTCTTTCCTCATATAACTCCTAAAGAGATACAAGGTCAGAATATTTATTATATTATGAGAATTAAATAAAAATATTAAAATGAAAGATGCTCTAAACATTCATCAATTAGTCAAATAAATCTCATTTCACAATTAAAAATATTCACCTAAGGAAAGCAAGATATTCCACATTTGATCCGCAGTTACCAAAAGCTGTTCCTATCTGTAAAAAAACCAAAATTATTATTAAAAACCAAGTTTCTTTAAACAATTAAATAGAATGTTTGGCAAAATGTCAAAATGAGCCGAAAAATAACCACGTGAGTGGGTCATGTTCATTTTCCACTAAACTCATTTAAACGGCATTGAAGAATTTATATTTAGTAAACACTGTTAAATTGATTTTAAATGTTTTCACCTCTTGAGCCATTGTGGACTCGTCATCCTCTCCAAGCCAATAAGTGTTACCAGGCAGGGCAATGTAAGTGAGGGATGCAAGTGGGTCAGAGCCAGATTCAGGATAAAATAGGGAAATTGTGGGACTGTAGCCGCCCAGACGATTTTCTCTTTCTTCAAGGTAGTCGAGGATTTCCTCTGACTCCTTCCGGGGTATCCTGTATGCACATCCATGAGTGAGGCCCTGAAAAATAATCAATATGGAATTATTATTTAATAAGATTATAATTTAATATCCTGTTTATTTATGCATTACTAATATACTTTCAATCATGTTTGGAATTTATATTGATATAATTTCTGCATCATTAATTTTTAATCAAAATTGCATCGAATAATGAAGATAAAATGAATTATTTATTACCTTTCTGTCAGGCACCAAGGTCGCCACGCGTCCAGGCTGAAATGATTTAAATGTAAAATATCATTTATCTTTTCCCTTCAGACTTTCCAATTTATTGTATGCTATCATGAAACCTCCTCATCCGTTATTCTCAATATTTTACGACCTTAAATACCTAAAATCATTTCATGAGACTGACTGAATGATTATTTTTTAAAGCACTATTACAAAGGTCAATCAAGTGGAAAATAGCTATTTTAAAGTAACCCTTTGAAAAAATCCATTGGTTTTTAAATTCAATTAGAATTACCACAATACGTGTATCAGAGTTAACACTCTTTTGAAAACCAATTTTTACTTTTAAAGAAAATATCTCAAATTTTCTAACAATCAGCAATTATGTTCTCTATAACACTAAAAATAATTACAATAACTTTAATTTGTCACTTGAGCTCTAATTACTTTAATTGCTTCAATAAAGCTGTAAACGACTTTGTATAGCTTCGCATGCACTTTAACACATTTCAATGGGTATTTCTTCAAAACTTCGAAGATTCCAATTTAATTTCATCACTAGTTGAAGGATTTTAGCTTAGACTTTATTTTTAACCTAGCTTCAAATATAAAAATCGATGAGAGTGGACATAGTGGAGAGAGAACATATTAAAGTTAAAATTGATTTTCAAGAGTGCTAACTCTAACACGTAGTTGTAACAATTAAAATGTTGAACTTATATTTGATAAATTGAAAAGGTGAACTGAAATTGATGGATTTCAATATATATTTTTTATAAATGATTTAATTAGGTCAATACCTTTCAAAAAAGTATAGGTTTCTAGAGGAAATTAAATTTTGAAATCTTTGGATCCCGAATTATATACTGCGTTCAATAAAAATCTTTATTTTGATGTTCAATTTAAAAATTTAAACGCTTAAAAATTAGTTTATAGATTACATACATATAATTTTTATGAAGAATATTAAAAAATTGTTAAATAATTGATACCACTAAAAACGCTTAAAATAAAATTAACAGCGGAGTCAGCCCAGTTTAAATTTTTCAAAGCCATATAAACAAACATCCCGCGAATACTCATCAAAGTTTAAATTAGAATTTTTGTGGAGTTTAACGTTTGTGGTTAAATAAATTATATGATCAATTAATGGATATACAAATCTACAATTCATTTATGGATTAGTATAATAGTTATGTATAATATGTAAATATTTAGAAATATTTGTTACGAATGTAATGTAAATCCAGTAAGTATATTACATATATATAATTAGTAAATATAATAAAAGCTTTGCAAAATTTCAGAAAGGCTTTGACTTTTCCAATACTATTAAGACATTAGCATTCTTCTTCGCATGTTAACTTTTGATTATTAGTAAAAGCGTTCAAATGGAATTTTTGGCATCCGGAAGGTGGTTGGATAATGTTTTGTTAACCTTTAACCGTTGTTTCACAATATAATTAATTTATGTTGTATCTATTGAGTATTTATGACTTAATTGAATTTGACTTTTATTTAAATATTAACTATTATAATTATTAGGTATACTGAATACAAATACCAATAAACTAATAACACTAATAAGTAGTGAAAAAGATATAACATTTGCTTAATATAAGCAAAAGAGGAAAATAATCAATCCAAGAGTAGATTGGAATGAAACGTGTTACACGTTTCACTGCAAGAGTCAAATGAAAAACAAATGTTTTTTATCCGCATGTAAATAGGACTGGAATATCAGTAAGGGCCTATTCCAAATTTCGATTTGGTTTCTAGAGATATTTTAAAATTGACTAATTTAAAAGATATAATGGATATTAAGCCAAATAATGTCACACAATAAAAAATCGCCTAGAATAATAGAAGATCCTTGAAAATCTTACATTCTCTTCTAGTTCTTCTCATAATTTCACTTTTTAAATAGTTGATTATGTTGAGTAATAATACTGGAGTTATTATATGTAACGTAGTCTATCAAACCGAATGTCCAATATATCATATCTCATCCTCTATCAGACTCATTATGTTTACCAATTTATTTGGCATAATATCCATTAGATCATTTAAATAAATCAATTACAAAATTACAAAATATCTCTAGAAACGATAAAAAAATCGAAATTTGAAATAGGTCTTTACTGATATTCCAGTCTCATTTACATGCGGTCATGTACAGTTAGGAAAGTGAGGTTTCTCTTCATATGCAGTTTTCCACGCTAATTAATGCATTTGCTGATGCAATGAAATCTCTGTATTTTCTCAATGAAAATCTCAATGTGCTTCTCTCCCACATTCCTCTTAAGATCAATAAATCGAAGTACTACGTTTTATTCTATCCTGCAGATACTACACAATAACAATCTTTTTGCCTTTCAACAAATTCCCATTATTTCCAAAATCGCTTTTTCCATATTCCATTATTTTATAAATTTCAGTAACTGAATATAATAAATTAAATAGTTTATTAAAATTCCAAATGTTTAAATACCTTTTGCGGTGAACCTCGATGAACGGTATTTCCTTGATAGAATCTTCTCACAAATCCCTTGATGTGTCCTTTGACCACTTCATCATATTTGAACCCAGGTCTCCAGCAAAGGGATCCATAACCAAAGACCCAAATCTCTTCCATGTCGAGTCGCATTTTGAGATTTCTACGTCTCCGTTTTCTCTTCCGCCCTAACCAGCCAAGCCAGTGTTTTCAGAATGTGCCAAGAGCTCCGAAGTATTCGGAGCCACAAAGTGCAATGTGGAACGGAAGGACCGGAGAGTATTTATATGATCACTCCCACGTACTTTTCCTCCTCGTCTTATAAGGCGGAATGTGAGAGTGTGTGGAGCTGTGTTGGAGGAATATGACCGGTGAATGAATAGAAATTCTACGCTAACGGGATGTGGGGAAGAGATAAATGAGAGCTGTGGAAGCAGCAAGAGGAAAACTCCGTTTGAAGGAAAACACCCCAGTGGAGTTTCGTTATATTCGGATGGCTGACGCAATTTTTGTACCTTTTTTCCAATACCTACATATTTTGCTTTGCCTTTGTTGACCGCTTTGATTGAGGACGATCCTTTTCATAGAATTAGAAAGGCCAGTGTAAATTCCATCAAAGAGATAGGAATTTCTATTGTCTTTTATATACAGAGTTATTGGAGTATCGGAAATGCATTTAATGAATAGACCATTATTAAATGGTTTTAATCCTCTATATTATCATTTGATTTATTCATATTTAATGTTGATTCACATGTTTTAATGGATTGACAAAATACACAAAAGGTAGTTGAATTAAATGAAAAACAAAATGGTCATAAAGGGTCAACATGGAATGGACGGTTTTTCCAGTTTGATGAATAAACAATGTTTAAAATACCATATAGAAGTAGTAGAAACAGAAGAATGTACCTGTGAAGAATATAAGGTACAGAGAATGTATATACAAAATATTTGCATACCATATTTAGAGTAAATACTATAAGCCATACTACTCGTTGACTAATTGTGAAGGTATCTACAAGCATTGATTCAATGGTTTAATATGCAGAGAGATTATTTTATTATTCACTGCTATGTTGTAGTTATACATAATTAAATATTTGACCTCATTGAAGAATTTGATAAAAATAATTATGGAAAATATTTTATTACTCTCCTTGTGGAAAATTTAGATTTTCACCGTTCGTTCCTTACAAACTTGGTAATTTTTGAGGTAAAGTTCAAAGGACGTCCAACCCATCAAAGTATCATTTGTTCGGATTGTTTACGTATTCTAAATAAGATTACACTAATGTGCATATTCCGACTGCCACATCCATATTCAGTTTAACACTATTGTTCATTATAACATTTTGTTAAATCAATATTGTATCAATATCAGCATCTGTATGTTATGTACTCATTCTAAAGAAGAGTAAAAGTTCCTAATGACCTAATGAAAGAAATCCATTGAGATCATGGAATGTTTTGAATCTTTGAACCATGATAGGTCTGATTAGTTATGTATGTGCAAAGGACAAATTAAATAGTTATAATAATGTTAATAGGGTATCTAAATTAAAGCTAAATCAAGGCGACTGTGAGAGGAAGGTCAAGGGTTATCTCCAATTATATTCATTTCCGTCCCGTTATTCATTTTTCAATCCAATTCTCTCTGATTCATGATTCCAAAGGAATGTGGGAAGTGGAAATAACTGGAAATAACTGGTTATAAGTAGAGAGCGGACTTATATGTCTTATCAAATGCGATTATATGCATGCAATTTGCAGGGGGAAAACGGCGAAATATGCCGATATTGCATATGCATATGTAAAACATGCAAAAATATATAATTGTATACCCCTTTATTATAAATTTTGTATTCAGAGTCTAAATTTTATATAAAAATAAACAGTACTATAAGTCATCTTTTTACAATAAAATAAATTCTTTAAACCTAAATTTACAATTAATTAGTAAAAGTTCCTATTTTATCTGGTCGAATTATTAATGCTTATGTTAAATAAAAAATGTGGATTTTCAGCCAATAGGAAAAATAACGATATTTTCAAATAAAAGACAAATTACTTCAAATGAATTCTGCCTGTTTTAAAAACCTTAACTTATCCAATCATTTATAAATAGGTCTAAATTAGTTTTTAGCAAATAGCTTAATTTAGGTGATATACATCGTTTGAACTCTTTCTAAAAAATCCCATTTGTACTAAAGCACGCGGGTAGATTAACTTTGCATTTAATATTAAAAATTACATACCATTCTAGTTAATACCTACAGTACTATTACCCCTAATTATAAGATATAAACAAATATTTAATCGAATTTTTAATATATGTATGATATAAACAAATATTTATTCAAATATTTAATATATTTGTACAAAATAATCGATTTTAAAAAGAAAATTTTAAAAAATGGGAAAAATATGCACGAACGTCGGCGATATGTCTCAAAACCCGAAAATATGCTCGACATGCCATGAGAAAAATTCTCAAAAGATTCCTTATTTTAATGGATCAGTTCACTTCCAAAGTTTGAATGAACATCCCTCACAAATGAAAAACATGATATTGCATAGAAGTCCGCTCTTTAGTTATAAGGAGTTTTATTCGGTTTGGTTGTAATGATCCGGAGCCGGTAAAAAGTGGTCAGGCGCAAGTCGACAGCAGCTATAAAGAAAACTTTAAAAAAAGATTAGATCCTTTCTCACAAGACGCATTTGATATTTGCCATTCTTTCTTCCAATAACATTAAAAAAAATGCAATTTAAAGCAAGTTAATTCTAGATACAATATTGTAACGCGATACAAATGTTTTTACAGATATACTTCATTATTTCTTGTAAGTGTAAACAATTACGATCTTATTGTGAGAACAAGTAAAATATTGCCGTTCAATCCATTATTAGTTAATGATTGATGATTATGATTATTTATATTTAACATATTCACATGAACTCGTCAACTACAGATTTAAAAGTCGAAAGCATTTTTGGTATTTTATTTACACAATATTGGATAGGAATGAATTTGATTAAATGTTAATGGGAAAATTAAGATAGCTGGAACTTTGAGTAAATTTTCTTTAACTAAAAAGAGGTCGATTTAATCAAATCCGCTGACAAAACTTCAATCTCCCATTGAATTAAAAAGTTAAAAATGATTAACTAACAAATAAATACATTTCCTGTACATTATTGACCACGTTTTCATTTTCATTGCAATATTTGGGATTTGCGATTAAAATGATATTAAAAAGATGATAATTAAGATTGATAAGTATATTTTTTGAAATTATAATATATCATTGATTATTAAAATGATTTTTAATTCTAAATCTCCTTACTTTCCATCAAGATAATTAAGATTAAAGTTGATTAAAGATTGATTTTAAATTTGTTTGTTTAATAAATTCTATATGGTGCGCTGCAAAATGGGAAACTTCGAGAGTTGACAAATAAAAGTTTCGTCGTTCGTTAGTTTCGTTTATTTCATCGTTAATCGTTCGTTGGCTTCGTCGTGTTTTCTTTCATTTCTCTTTTACATAATATTTACATTTAAATAAATCAGAATTACTCATTGTCAGTATCAAAATAGTCAATTAGTAAAATTAACTTTGTAATTATCATCGCAATTAACGTTCAACATAATCTATCAATCATCATGTCTACTGTTGAGAATGAAAGTGCCAACAAAATTCTCAGCGATGAAATCCCTTTCTTACAAATCTCCAAACTCATGGAAAAGATGAGCAAAGGAAGTGCCAAAGAGAAACTTTCTCAATTAGGAAATTTTATTAAAATTTACCGAATTCAATTCAAAAGGAAATATAACACTCTCGAATCATCATATGCAAATGTAAAAATTATGTTTTGTTATTCATCATATGCTATTTGATATATTTTATAATAAAATATTCAAATAAATGACAATTGCTGTAATATTCTAATTAAAATTAAAAGTTAACTATTATAATATCAATTTTGTAGGGTGACAGTTTGTACCCGTTAATCCGAACATTCCTTCCAGCTAACGATACTCAAGGCCGACCGGCTTTTGGATTCGGTTCATCACAACTCGGAAAAATGTTAGCGAAAATCCTCAGTCTCGACAAAAATTCACCCGAAGGGAAAATGCTCATTGAGTTCAAAGACCCAATAATTGTGGGAGAATCAGCTGGAGATTTAAGCACAATTGTTTATTCAATTGTTGAGAAGCGAAGTTCAAAGGTCCCTGGGGTTGGCCCACCTTTGGCTTACATTCATTTAGAGTTGGACAAAATTGCCAAAAGTCGTCAAGCCACAAGAGGAGATAAAGTTAACCAAACGGAGCAAATCAAAGTTTTGACCAAATTATTTAAATTATTAACTCCTTTGGAAGCCAAATGGTTAACAAGACTTCTTCTTCGGGATTTAAAACTCTCTTTGTCAATGACATCAGTTCTCAAATTGGTTCATCCGGAGGCCAAAGAGTTTTTAGACATTGATGGAAAACTGGAATCTGTAAGAACTTTTAATTCCGTTATTTATTTAAATAATTAATTTTAATATATTAAATTTTTAGATTTGTACTTACAGATAAAGATCACTTTACTTTATTATGAATTTTTATAATCCATTTTTCAAAAAATACATTAAAGTATAATTTCAGGTTTGCCAAAAATTGAATGATCCTACCGTTAATCTTGTCGAAAAAGAAGTTTCACTTTTCCGTTTCTTTCGCCCAATGCTTGCAAGTTTTGTCGATGGGCTCACAACCAACAATGGAGATGATATTGACGAAGACGAACCTTCAACTTCCAAAACCTCAAAAGAGAAAAGGTCAATTAAACAAAAAGTTCAAATTCCCGAACCTCCATTTTATCTTGAGACGAAATGGGACGGTGAGAGATTTCAAATTCACTATGAAAGAAATTCAACCAAATTAGTTTATTACTCAAGAAGAGGTCACGATTTTTCATCAAAATTTAATGAAACTTTGACACCTCGTCTGGCTCCGCTTATTTCCCCCGATGTTCAAAGTTTCATTATTGATGGTGAAATGATGGTAATTCAAAGAAATATATTTACTAAATTAATAAATAAGGTGTTGAACAATATATTAACACAAAAGCAAGGTATTCAAATTCTATTGATGATTAATATTAAAATTGTTTTCATATAGGCCTGGAGGAAGAAACATGGCGGTTATACAACTAAAGGTCAAGAAATCGACGTCAAACAGATGCGACTCGATAATGAAAATCATTGCCCGGCCTTCATTGCATTCGACATCCTTTTCAAAGACGGAATTGTCCTTATGAATAAACCACTAAGGGAGAGATTGCAACATCTTGACTTTTTCCAGCAAGTGGAAAGCACTTTGATCAAATCTGAAGTGAAGGAAGTTCATGAAAAAGGATTTGTAATGGAAGCATTAAACGAGGCAATTGATAATTTAGAAGAAGGGCTTTTGCTCAAAGCACCAAATGGAATTTATGAACCTGGGAAAAGATCTGCTTCTTGGCTTAAAATTAAACCTGAGGTTATTTTCCATTTTATTTATTTATTTAAATCATTATACTGTTTTAAAGTTTTGAAGTTCCCTTTTTCACCAATTTTTGCATTAAATCTTTGGTATTTAATATAATCTTGGTATTTAACATACTATTATTGTGTTTTGATTAAATGATTTTAATTTAAATAATTTTAGTATATTGAAGGAAGTGCGTTAGACGATCTTGATCTTCTCGTCATTGGAGTTTACTACAGCGAATCTGTTCACAGAAGTGGGAAAATTACTCGACTTCTCGTTGGACTTATTGAAGAAAATGGAAAACAAATGGTAAAAGTTTATGTAGAAATATAATTAATCGAACTCCATCTCTGTTAATTAATTGCTATTTATTATTCTATTAATTATCTAAAAACATAACAATGACTTTTACTCTCTTAGGATTTCATTGCTTTATGCAGAGTAAGCAGCGGTTTAAAACATTCCGAAATGGACGATTTGATCAAAGAGCTCGAGCCTTATTTCCTCAAAGATTCCTCTTTAATTGATTGGAAAGGCGAACGAAAGCCAGATTTCTTCATAAATCCTCAAAAATCCATCGTGGTTCAAGTGAAGGCCTCCGAGATTACACACAGTTCCAAACACACTTTAAAGCTCACACTTCGATTTCCTCGAATCACCGCCATTCGAAGGGACAAACCCTGGGACGAAGTTCTCACTTCATCCGAACTATACAAAATCCGTGATACTTGTGGAGGAAAAATGGCAAAAAGAAACGATGGTGGTTCTTATAAACCTTATAAAAAGTCTTGGTCTCCTGGTGGCTCAGCATCAAAATTCCACCCTTCAAATCACAAAGGAAAGAAAAATGAAGCTGACAGTGAAGAAGATATTGCGGGACATTATGAGCAATATTCAACCCCTGATAAACTTAATAAAAACCAGCCGTTTACTTCAACCAAATCAGTTAAAACTGCTCTTTTCAAAGACCAAGGAACAAAAAGTCCATCTGCTAAAACTGGACCTTTTACAGGGAAAAGTTTCATGTTGATTGGCGGAGTTCTGTGGAATGAATGTGCAGAAAATCAAATTAAGGTTCTTCAAGGAAAACTAGTCAAAGCAGTAACCGAAGACACTTTTGCAATTATTTCAGAAAAACCCCAATCTCGTTTAGTGAATTCTGCAAAGAAACAAGGTCAAGTTGATATTTTAACTTCTGAATGGCTCACTGAATGTGTGAAAAATCACAAGTTTATTTTGCCATCGCCGCCACATTTCCTTTTTATGTGCCAAAAAAGCAAGGAAAGTCGGAAGTTTGATGATTTTGGGGATTCGTTGACGGAAAAGTTGTTGGATTTACCTGCAATTAAAAAAATGGTGGAAAAAGTTATAACTGACGTTCTGCCAAATGAACCTGAACCAAATGCTGAAGAAATTAAAGAACTGAAAAGGAAAATGGACCAGGAATTATTTCCAAGTCCGGAGAAAAGAGAAAAATCAAGGAGAACTTCCTTCTTTGAAGGACTTTACATTGCGATGGTCGGATTTGGAGAAGACGAGGAATTTGAAAGAGGAAAAATCGAATTTTACAGAGGAGCTGTTGTGGGAATGGAAGATACGAAATTGACCCATGTGGTCATCAAAGATCAAATTCCTAAAGATTGCAACTTGAAAGAGTTGAACTCCAAAATCCACATTGTGACCTTTTCATGGCTACAAAAGTCCTTAAAGAATAAAGTAATTGAGGATGAATACAAATACATCTTTTAAATGTAACCTTCTGTGATATTTCTGTGATATTTTATAAGTGATAGGTGATAGGATAACCAATAGGATAACTAATATAAAAGTTTAGCTTGTAGTGTATGTATACAAGTATTAATTTTAATTAATAATAGGTATTCCGCATATTAATTTGAATAGTTATGAATTTATGAATAAATGTTTATCATATATTATGAACAAATTATTTTTAAATGATTTGAAATATTTATTAAACTAAAAAATATTTTGTAGTATTAATTTAAAAATATTTGAAAAGCTGTAAACATTGTAGTAAACATAAGTTATGGAGTTATGATTAAATGGTTAAAATTGAGTGAATAAAATACATTTTACATTGATTGTCAGTTGATTCCTTTTCTTCATTTAACTTCTTCAACTTTTGATTTTTGTAGAAATTCGAAATGTGAGATCTTAAATGAATATAGAGATAACCCCTTAATGGAAACTATAAACAAAAACAATTTTTAATTACTCAATTCTCATAAAAATTAATAGAGTATTAAAGGATAGGTAATAAATCCATAATTGTAACCACACTTAATTAAAATCCCAACAAATGATTACGGGTAAATTAACCACTCACCACACTTTAAAAGGTTTATCGTCTCAATGAATAGGCAAATGCCGGGTTAAATGATGTTTGCTTTTGAAATCTTTTGGGCAAAGCGGGCATTTGTAATTTCTTGTTTGACTATGAGTAATTCGAACATGGCAATTTAAGTCTCCAATTGTTTTAAACGATTTTTTTCATCCTTCAAAAGTACAGGGAATAAGAGGATTCGTATACCTTCTTTTATGAATACTGAGCAATCACATAGTGGCAAATCCCATTGAACAGATTTCACACAAGAAATATTTTGTGAACTTGACCAATGTGGTGTTGTGTGACTGGCCAAAAGATATGTAGGTGATAGGTTAATTGAATAGGGAGAATTGCAAAATATGGCGAATTTATTAATCGAAATTAGGAAAGAGTTTTAGGGCTATTACGGGCGTAACTTAATACGCACAGTAATAGCCCCGGGTCCTTGAATCGAAGATGATATAAGGATTTAAATGATTCAAATTAATAATTAATTTTCTTAATTAAAAAGCAATCACGTAATTAATGTATTTGAGAATATAATCTATTATGTAATAATGTATTTAATGTATATGCAAATAATTGTGAATGAATAAATCTTAAACTTAATTGTCATTGTAATATAATAACTTTTTATTATAGTTAATAATAATAATTTTGAAAATACATCTAATTCATTTAATTCAAGATTTAAAACAGGCAATTAAGGCAATTAAAATTAATTCAGTTAAGAAAAAATTTCTTTTATATATTTATCGAAAAAATATTACTAAAATTTAAGATTACATAATTAATTCACGTAGGTAAGGTATTATGCGTAAAAATATAATAAATAATTCATAATGCAGTAAAATTAAAAATATTAAATTAATCTTGTATATGCACTACGTGTGCATAATCTTCATAATCTTTAAAGATTTTCACTTATGTATTTAAGATTTTAATTAAAGTGCATTTTGTGAACATTTAAAAAAATGAGCAAGAAAACAGTTAAGAGAACCTCTTTATCTCTCAAAGAAAAATAAGCATTCTAGAAAAAGTAGATCAAAAAGTTAAAAGAAATGAAATATGCGTGCAGTACAATATTGACAATTCAACAATATCAAAAATTGTGAAAAAAGGGTCGAATACGAATCTTCGTTTTCCAATTTGAATTCGGTGATAAATGTATTATAGATAAATTGAGTCTTCCAATTTCTTCTATATTTATGACGAATCTGAATTTACTGATTTTAGAAAAATTCATAGATTGATGAAATTTGTAAAAATCTGTTTT
>JAQGBZ010000486.1:0-41644 GCA_034687125.1 Neelides folsomi
GTGCCTCTTTTTGGGTTCAATGTGCCCGTTTTAGGGCACATGTGCCCGTTTTTGTATCCAGGATCGAGACCCTGACCAGATTCCATGAATTATTTATGATTAATGAGGGGATATTGCTATTGATAATAGAGGAACGTTTCTGAGCTATTTTGTTTATGACTTAATGACTTTGATTTGAATCATTCTTTATGTTTTAATTAAGAATATTTTAAGGTCGCAACGAATGTTTATTTCAGTAACAATATTTGTAATTATCCGTATATTCTCCTTGTGTAACACTATACTTATCTAATTGTAGATAGAAATTATCTATTAATGGTGAATCAACATAATGTTAATTTATTACTTTTCGTGTTTTTGGCGAGTATTTCTTTTAATGTTTTTCCCTCCATCTTTTGTCCATTTGAGTTTCATTTGCTCAAAAATAGTTAATTCCTTTTCTCGCAGGATATTCATTTCGTTTGAATCAAATGTTAATGCCGGAGTTGTTTTTTCTGTTGTTGCTGTTATTGAACAATTAAGATAATCATCTTCCCCATTTTGGCAGTCAGCATATTCATCGCAGAGCCAATAGAATGGGACACAATTGAAGTTGTCAGAACATATATGCTAAAATTTAACAAATCGTGATTAAACTAATGATGTTTCGAATAATAAGATTAGGCATAAAACAATTTGATAAATTGATAAATTCAATATTATAAAAGTTACATTAGGTTTTTCACAAGGGCAATAGACTTCATCTGAAAAATCACCACAGTCATTATCATAATCACATTTCCAATCAGAAAGAATGCATTTTCCATTAGTACATGTGAACTGTATGGAAAGAGGAAAATAATCGTTAAGACACTCAATGCTGAATAATAATAATTAATAATAATTAAAAAATGGAACTTACTTGATCGCTGCCGCATTCTGGCTTTGGTGGGCATGTTCCATTTTCATCGGACCAATCACCGCAGTCATTGTCTTGATCACAAACCCAAGCCTCCCGAATACAATTTCCATTGGCACATTTGAAGTCAGACTAAATAGAAAATAAAGTTGCACTTTATTTCAATGAATAATAAAATAAAATTGGATTTGGTGATTTTTGTAATTTACAGGATTGCAAGGTGGAGGGTTCCCAATTGTACAATTGGAAATAAAATCTATACAGTCGTCAGTTGGAACTCTTGCGTAAACTCCTGGATAGCCAGCTCTGGCACATCCAAATCCCCAGGAAACAACTCCAACGAGATGTGCGTTTCCATTAACATCGTAAACAACCTTCAAGAAAATATTTGTTATTAGATTGACTTTATTAGCATAAAATATAAGATCACTCGAAAATAAGTGGAAAACCCTATGCTTAAAAAATGGAAAATTAATATTAAAATAAAACAAATTACTATTAATAATATAAATAATATAATAATTGGTAATTTTCAATAGTGCAATTCATTCAATAAGAGTTGCACTTGATTATTAATAAAATTTATCATTGGAAAAAATTACCAATGGGCCGCCAGAATCTCCTTGACAAGCATCAGCCCCTCCAGATGTCATATTTCCCATGCAAATCATGGTGTCATCCACACCATAACCAGTTGGTTTGTACGCGTCGTTGCACTTATCATTTGGAACCAATGTGCTGCTGACCCATTGGAGAATGTCAGACGTAGGTCCGTTTTCTCTTATGGTTCCCCATCCGCAGACAGTTGCAATACCATTCGGATCAAAATTCCTAAAGGTATAATCAATCGGAGACACGTATTCGTTGAAGGTAAGTGATTCGTTTAATTTCCACATGGAATAGTCTTTGCTAAGATTATCGTCATCGTAACTACGACACGTCACTATTTGACTCGGGGTTCGGATTTGTTGATTACCGTTGTATTGAGTGGAGGACTATTCAATAGAAATTAATTTAAATCAAATTTTAGTTTTATAATATATTGAAATTGAAATTTTGATTTTTAAATATAGGAATATAAATTTTGTATAAGATATAAAATATTTGATCTTTACGAGTATTCCGAAAACAATTGAGTATCCAGTTGGAATTGCTTGACTACAATGGGCGGCAGTTATGACCCAATTTTTATCAATTATCGAGCATCCGCAATACACTTTGTTATTATATAGAATTAGGCCCGAATATGGGAATTGACCTGCAATCGCATTTTGCCCGCCAACAATCAAAGGCGCTCCGATTTTTTCCTCTACTGAATTCCCAGGCACCGAAAGGGCAAAAAGGGTTAAAAAGGTTAATCTCCACATTTCAACCTATTGAAAATAATAATATAAAATGGTTTTTGTGTTAGCGTTGTAAAATTCCTTTTATGTAGGCTAAAACTGTTTTGGTTCTTGTTGGAAAATGAGAGAATTCGAGGAGTTTAAATAGTCAAAATTTTTCATTGAAAAATATTGATTAATTTTCACTGCATAATGTCTTTTGATTGTATTATGCATTGCATAATAATGATAAGAATAAGAATGATTTAATAAACAGGAAAGACCGTGAAGAATTAATGCACGTGTGTTCATAAGTGAAAATGTAAAAATCACAGATTGAGAAATTGAAAATTAATTTCATCATTATTTTGCCTGATTGTTGATAATCTTCATGTTACTGATTTCCATTCACTTGATAGGATTAAAAGATAAATAAAATGATTTAATTCAAAAATAAACATTTTAATCGTCAATATGCTTATTATCTTTAGCATTATTTCCCTTATCATCTTGCATTATTCAATTTTTATACATCTTTTGCATTTACATTACCTTGGTATTATTGCAAGTCGTTAATCAATAATCAATAGTTAATTTAATAAATCAATATTGTCTGTGCCGGCGGAAGGGTGAGGCGATATTATATTGTTGTTAAATTGCGATTTATTTAATCAACTCATTAAACCTTCAATTGTTACAAGAATTTATAAATATATCATCAAAAGTTTTAACAATACTTAGAGAAAGTGTTATTATTGTAATTCATTGAATAATTTGATAAGTTTAAATGCCACTAAATTCCATTTTATGAGAAAAGGTAAAGTTGTTAGTATTTAGATATGTTAGTGAAAAGGTTGAGTTTTGTAAGTGAAAAGATTATGTATGAAAAAGATTAACTAATTAAATGGATAATAATTACTTAAAAAGGAATTAAAGATATAAACTGGCGGCAAAGGCAATTATCTCTCTTAATATCTTCACACCATCACAAAACTTATCTTCCAGGGAGCTTATTTATGAAACCATGTTTAGTAAAGTTTGTGTTAACTTTAACACGTTGGTAATTTTCCTGCACAAATTTCTGTGTTAAGTTTACCGTGTTATCTTGCTGTGCTAAGTCTGTGTTAAATCTAGCACAACCTAAAACCTGTGTTAGTTTTAACACGCAAATTTAAATTCCTTTACTTTCGTTTCAAAATTTGAAAAATGACGAGTGAGGGCTTTAAATTAATTGAGATCGCCAGCAAGTTAAAAGGTCGTTTCAGACCAAGGAAAAGGTAAGTCGTCGATCCGAATATGGTCACAACAATCGACACGTCAACCGATAAAGTAATTTGTGGCGAAAAGTGTGGTTAGAGAGCGAAAAATTACACCAAAGATGAAAATCTCCTTCTTGTGTCCCACGTCATGGAGCATCACTCCACATTGTTTGGACACCACTCGTTGCAGATCACTGAGAAATCAAAAAGTACAATTTGAGAAGAAATTTGCATAAAGGTGAATTTAATTTTTAAGATTAATTATTAAGTAATTTTTAATTGTGAAATTGTGATTCTCAAAATTTTAACGTTTCATCAGACGGTACTACACTTTTGTACGTACATCAAAACGGAAAAGAAGATTCTAAACGAATAGTATTAAGAAAGGGACAAGTACTCAATAAAATCCATGACATTCACACGGAAATAGGACACCTTGGATTTCGGAAAACATGTGATTTCATTTCGAAGGGTTAGTAATAATAAAATTGAAAATTAGTAATTTGTTAATTGAATCGTTATTTAATTTTGTTAAAATAATGAATATATTTTACTTCAATTTATAAATCTTAAATGAAATTTTAGAATCTGGTTTTAATTAAATTTTAGGTTTTATTGGGATTCAATGACAAAAGATGTTCGACAATTTTGTTCTTCGTGCAAACAATGTCAACCTAACAAATCTATGAAAGTTGATCAAGAGAAACTTCACCCCATTCCACCGCCACAAGCTTCAGAACCGTTATTACAATGGGGAATTGATTTGATGAAAGTTCCAAGATCTGAAGGTCATGAATATTTAGTCATTTCTATTGAACGTTTGACTAAATGGACGGAAGCAGAACCATTAAAAACAAAAGTGCCATTGAAGTGATTGATTTTTTTTAATGGAATTTGCATGAGATTTGGGATGCCAAAAGTTCTTATTTCTGATCAAGATTAAAAAATTTATTATTTTTTAAATTAACATATTTGTAAAATTATGTTTTTATTAAATAATATTAAAATTTTATTCTCAATGATTATTATATAATTTTATTTACAATATATTTTTATTACCAATTAGGGACCGAGTTTTGCAATGGATTATTCGACTTGCAATGGAAAATTATTGTGAAATGAACGGAATTATTCACCGAAGAACTCCTGCTTACCATCCTCAAGAAAATGGACTCACTGAAAGGCAAAATCAGAATATTAAGTGTGGACTAAGAAAATGCCAAATTTTAGATGTAATTTACTAATTAACAAATTTCTATATAAAATTGGTGGATAATTATTAAAAATATAAATAATATACTTAAATAATAATTTAAAAAAAATTAGATTGGCTTCAAAACATTGGTCGATGATGCTAAACACTGGCCCTATAACCTCGACCGAGTTTTATTTGGATTAAGAACGCATGTCCCAAGATCTACAGGATTTTCACCGTTTCACTTGGTTTATGGCTATGATCCAAGATTAAAAATTGACAATCAAATCGACAAACTACAACGAGAAGAAATAGATGGTACTGAAGAAAATATTCAAAATCATCTTTCAACCATACATGAACATTTTGCCATATTGGACAAAGGTCGTCGTGCAAGAGCAAAGATTTTAATTGAACAAGAAAAACAGAAGGTTGCATATGAAATAAAGTTTAATAAGAATTCTCTTGATTTTCAAAAAGGCGAATTGGTAATTTTTAATTAGTCAATTTTATAAAATTATTATTAATTTATTAAAAATAATCTATATTTTTTTAAATTATTTAAACTCAAGCTTTGTTAAAATTATAATTAATGTTTCATTTATTATTAATTATTGTAATTGTATATTTAATATTCATTTATAATTATTATAATACTGCATATTTACCATTTTAGGTTCAAGTTCGAAAACGAACAAGATAAGGTGATGTACTCAGTGGCGGTCCTGCCATTGGGCACAGAAGGCACAGGCCTACCATAAATTTTGGAGCTTTACACTATATAAAATGGATTTTTTTGTTATTTGAAATATATATTGAATAAAAAAACTATTAAACTAATATTTAAAATGTATTTGAGTTTAAACTAAATACACAAATAAAAATGTATGATTAAAGCAATGGTAAATACAAACTTAGGGTAATATGATAAAATCATTTACCATAGACAATATTCCGCTAATAAACGAGGGTTTAGTATCTTACATTTAAAATACTTTAGAGCATCAGAAAAATCAGAATACGAGGAATTAAAAGTACGCATTTAACTTTTCAATTAATCTAATATTTAAACTAAAAACTATGCCCAAAAAACAGTCTTCAATATTATCTTTCATTGTCAAATCAAAACCTGGAGTTTCAAGTGAAAAAAACACAGAAGATTTAAGTCGACAAAGTGAATTCCAATTACCAAGTTCGTCAGAATTGGCACAAAATTCTGCTGAAGTACTTAATGCAGGTTAAATTAGTTAATTAAAATCATCAATACGAACAAAAGTATATATACAAATACCTATATATAAATATATAATTTAATTGCCGATTAAAATTTGAATTAAATAAAAATTAATCTAATTATTTTGGATATAGAAAACCAAGACGAAGTTGAATCTGTGCCTTTAAATAAAAATTCTGAATTTGATAATTCACCAGAAGATATAAGTAAATCCAAAGATTCGGTTCCAGTTCAACCAAGACGTTTAAAATTCCCCAAAACGGTGTTCGGTGGAAAAGAACGAGGATTTAACGCTTTCTGGTACGATAAATATTCTTGGTTGGAGTATTCCACAATTACAGACGAAATTTACTGTTGCGTGTGTCGACATTTTTCGACTGCTAAAAATTCTACATTCATCACTGGATTTTCTGATTGGAAAAACATTGCTGTTTCTTGTAAAAAGCATTGTGATCCATCAAGGCGCAATTCAATTCATTATAATTCTGAAGTTAAATTTTTAAATTACGAGAAATCAAAGTTCACCGGATCTATTGCTTCACTGGTTGATTCTCATCATAAACAAAATGTTTTGCATAATAGAAATGTGTTAAGCACACATATAAAGGTAATATTATATTAATATAATTATTTTAAAATTAAAAATAATCAATTTCTATTATAAAACATTAAAAATAAATTTATATAAAATAAAATGTACTTAAATTATTAAAAAACATTTATTTAATAGAATTCTTATTTTAATTTACTTTTTACAGATCGTGATAACTTGTGCGCAACAAGATCTTCCTCTACGTGGTCACAGAGAATCCGAATGCAATAAAGAAAAAAAAGAAAACGGGGATGCTGTTAAATCTCAAGGAAAGGATGAGACATTCAACAAAGGAAATTTTCTCGCATTCACAAGATTCGCCGAAAATGTCAGTCCCGAATATCAAAAATGCCGAATCCATGCCTGAAAATGGAAAATACGTTTCAGGAAAAATTCAAAACCAAATAGTGAATATATGTGGAAATATTATAACAGAAATGATTTTTAGAGAAATCAAAGACGGAGTTGAATGCTATTCAATTATTGCAGATGAAACCATGGATAAAGGTAAAATAGAGCAATTATCACTTTGCATCCGTTATGTGTATAAGCTAAAAGTACATGAGAGATTTCTCGGATTTGTTGATTTGCACAAATTTGATGCAAAAACAAAATCTGATGCTATCGTAAAAATGATTGAAAGTGCTGGTTTATTGTTAAAAAATTGTGTTGCTCAATCCTATGATGGTGCAAATGTAATGAGGGGTGATTTTAATGGTGTTCAAAAAAAGATATCCGACATTGTTGATGGTTTTTGCCCATATATACATACATTGCTATGCTCATCGTTTAAATTTAGTGCTAATGTTTTGTTGTCAGTCATTAGAAGAACTCAACGATTTAATTGGATTACTTCAAGTCGTTTACAATTTTCAATCCAATTCCGCATTGAGAGCAGAATATTTCGAAAACGCACAAAAAGAATGTGGATATTCAAAAATTTTATTACCAAAAAGTTGTGATACATGATGGTCAAGCCAAAAAATGGATTGAACTTTTTTTGTCTTCGCTTTGATGCAGTATTGACTGCATTGAATGTAATAATTAAGAATGGAAAAAGTGATGAAAAAGCTTTGTGTCGTGGCTTCAAAATGCAACTTGAAAGGTTTTCAACGCTTTTATTAATTTTCGCATGGAAGTCTTTGAATTATTCTGAATCCATTCAGCATACTCCCTGAAATTGTAAAATGCCATTTTTTAATTAATATGCTTAAGATGTCAAACATGTCTCGTAGGATGTCAATTGTTAATTCTTTATAAAGAAACTACTTTGCAAAATCTATAAGCTTGATAAATTATAAATATTTAAAAAATAACATTTAATTGCTTTATAATATCAGAGATATCCCAGATTTCTATGAATTAAAGCTACTACTTTGTCCTATTGATTTTAAAGGGTTTAACCTTCTTTGAATTAATCATTCGAGTGAGGAGCGATAGAGAAAAAGATTATATTATATTAATAAATAAGATGTTAATATGAAAGAATAAAGGTATAAAAATCTATAAATATATTTTAAATCATCAGTTGATTTTTATTCATCAATTTCTTTTCTCGAGACGAGTCTGAAAGTCTCTAAGAATTCATTGAGTGAAACTTGGCCATCTCCATTGACATCCAAACTCCTTGCAATGTCACAGAGTTCTTCCGTGTCAATTCCAAGGCCGCTACAAGCCTCACTTAATTCCTCAGCAGATAAACCACCTTGAAATTAAATCAACAATAAACGAACATTTATTAAAACAAAACATTTTTACATTTAATTAAAAACTAAATTTTTTTATTGTTTATTTATTCGATATGGTACGATTCCAATTTAAATATTAAATTGTAATTAAATATTAAATTGTAATTTTAATGAAATTGGATTATTTTGTCTTTTAAGAGTAAATTGAATTTGGGTTTACCTGAGTTGTCCACATCAATTTTTCTAAAAAGCGATTCCAAAGCAGCTCTGTGTCTGTACAAAACGGCTTCAACTCCCACAGGGACTTTGTCCACATCGTCGAATGTTGATTCGTAATTTACCATCCCGTCCGAGTCCACGGTGGCTAATGAAGGACGAAGAAGTCGCCAAGGGACCTTTCAAACAAAACGACCCTCCCGTTCACTTTCAAAATCATCATTGGGAATCTCA
Source organism: Neelides folsomi (assembly GCA_034687125.1). Lineage (NCBI taxonomy): Eukaryota > Metazoa > Arthropoda > Collembola > Neelipleona > Neelidae > Neelides > Neelides folsomi. The sequence continues at coordinate 8,639 of JAQGBZ010000486.1, forward strand.
ATGGACTTCTCCTTCAAACACCCGCGGGAGAACATAAATTCCTTTTTTAAACCTCGCTAGGGAATTCAACTAATCTCATATTACTTTTATTAAACATTTAAAAGTCCTATAATCCCAAATTCCTTTATTGGATAGTTAAAGAAATTGGAGGAATTTCCCATATAGTAAGTTTAACTAAAGGGAAGATTCTCATCTTGGTATTTATACAGGATAGGTTAGGTTAGATTGTGAATATACCCTTAAGGTTAAGATGTCTTCCATGGCTTTTGCCCAATCTTTCACATTCAGAGTTTTGGTCTTCTGGGGATCAAAAGCTTCAAAAGCTGTGCGAAGTTCCCCTTTGTAGCACGCGATTCTTCCACGAAGATCCCTAAATATACAAAATACATACATCATCATCCTGTATATAAAAGTTCATTTGTCAAAATTCAAATTGTATCCCCAAAATTTTCGCATTATTTAGCAAATTGTTTTATACAGTATTTAGCTTTTTATATTACCTTAATGCTGCTGCCTCCACATGACCCACGCGGTGTCTGAGTGGTAAATTCCTGGTTCTTGGAGTGAACGATGAGAATTGGAACATGATGGGATGAAGCGTGTTGGGGGATTCGGGTTTTCGGAGGAGCTTGACATAAGCCCCGCGGTTGCTTCCTTCTTCGTAATAGTTCGAAGCGGAGAAAATTGTAAGGACCTGCAAAGGATTTTCAATTTAACGCCAAACTTCATAAATCATTTTCTCTCATAAAATGAAAATCCAAATCAAATTAATCCACAGCAAATCCAATTATTTCAAACAATAATTTCCAATCACAGGCTAATTAAATTCATTGTATACAAAATATGTATATTCATATATACTATACATATATTCTTATATAGGATATATTCAATAAAGATTATATAAATTATTGTCCAAAATAATTAGTCTTAAGAATCGGATGAAAACAAGAGGATTGATTTTGATTAGAAATTGAATAAGGATGAAAACAATGAATAAAAATTTGCTACAAGAGAAGATCCAAAGTGAGACGAAGAAAGATTTTGGCTTGGGAGGTTTCGCGTGGGGAGTTTGAAGGGAAGGAAAAGCAATTAACTCCGGCTTTCCATCCAACTTCAAACTGGTGCCTTGGGATTGGCCGACTACAAAAACCTACTTTAAAATAGTAAACCTATAAAATTTAAACTCAAAAACCCACTATAACTTTTTATGCCACGACTCGTGCTAATCCTCAATAAATCTATGAACCCTGGCAAAAACAATTTTATAAAAAGTCCTTAAAACTTCAATACCAAGAATTGCAAGAATTGCAAGAATTCTTTTATATAAAAAACGTAAATTCAAAATTAAAACGTAAATTTAAAATGTAAATGTAACTTGTACCAAAATTTGAAATTTTATTAAAATTTTAGTCAATTTGTGAATTTCCGCGTTTTATATATAATTTTGGTTTTTGTGCATGAACAAAAGTTCATTTGAAACATTTTTGCAGAAATGAAAAATGGCATTTGATAATTTAATAAGGAGAAATTGCGAAGAAGAATCTTATGACGTAATTTTGGAAATGACTCAGCTCATGTTGCATCTTATTTCTCTTCCACTCCAACCCTCACCTTTAAACAAAACTCGCCGCTTCTATTCAATAAAAAAACTTTTACAATTTCGTTCTTTCACTTTAACTTTGGCTCTCTTTTAGTTTTTCCATTAACAAATTAATTTTTCCCTTTTGTTATGTCAAAATTGTTCTACTTGGAGTATAAAGTTTCCACATCCTATGAGATACTAATTGAATAAAAAACTTTTTTTCAATTTCTTCCTCATCCATACACATGGGTATATTGCTTTAAAAGAATTGTTGGTTAATAATTTAACTCAATTTGGAAATTTACTTATTGAATAAATGGGAACATTATATTAACTTAACAGCTTTAATATTTGATTAGACCATAATTGATAACATGTTTAACTCATCCACATCCATTATTCTTTTATTACACAATGATTTTAAATTCGCATTATTTTTCCAAACTTCTCCACTTAAGTAAATGCATAAATAATTTAAGAAAATAAAAGAGCTACATATATATAAATAATAACTATATAAATAAAAAATACATTACTAGATATAGTCATAAAATATTTAAAATCTTAAAAATTGATTAAAGTGATCAAATTAAATAAAAATGTATTTAATATATTTACTGTAAATTGGACTTTTCTCTTTATTTGAGTGAAAGGGATAAAAAGGGTTTTAGAGGTTGAGTGGATGTAAAAAGAGATCTCGCTTAATCTCACAATCTCCTCGAATAAAAAGGGAAGATAAAAGGAAGTTTGAATCTTCTTTACTTTCACACTTCTCCCCCAATGTCCTCATTCTCCTCACAACGATCTCTTTAATAATCCAACCAACCCAGACAACTCCCCAAACAATTTCGCTCCAAGTGAACAATAACACATTTCGCTGTTCATTCTTGTATGTCAAAAATCTCATAGAGGATTTCTCCCCATATGCCAAAATGCCAAAAAGGCGGCAAAAAACATTAAGCGTCAAAAAGATTTAGAAAAAAATTTCCCTGTAAATCTTTTGAGAAAAGTCAGACAAAAAATGAATGTTATTGGAAAAGATTTAAAGGGAAAGTGAAGGAGATAAGAAAAATTGAAGATTGAAATAAGCTTTAAAAGTTCAAAGGTTCAACTTTAACCTTTCCCTTCCTTTCTCGTCATTTCCAATAAATAATAAATTATTGATAGCTGAACGACAAAGATGTGAAAACTTGCCTGGTCATTGTGAGTAAATTCATACCCAGACGTTTTGCATTCATGAGATCTTATGAGGAGATTGAGCCCGTGCTTTGCCAGGAAACTCTTGGAAACGTCCGGGCCGAAAAAAGCCCCACCACCACGGAATGTATTTTGACCTGACCCTGGACGTGACACGGGGTCACTCCAAAGAACGTCAACCACCTGTCAATTTTAAATTAAAATTTACCACTTAAAATCTAAAAATTGTTTTAAATTATCAATTTAATACAAATTAATAATTTGAAATTATTGTTATCTGTATTTTCCCAAATGGCGATATCTTTAAGAACGCATGAGCATAGAATTATTCGCATGATTTAGGATTTCAATTTTACCTGTCTCCATTCTGAATTTGGTAAATTTGCCAGATCTGAGAGTCTTATTGGTTTTCCCAAATGATCTCTTGATTCGGCTGCGGGCGGTCGAAGGACAGAGAGGAATTTGACTCTGTCGATGTTCCCAAGTTTGGCGAGATCCGTCGAGGCAGAGACGCCCCCGTGCACCACGCAAATTTGATTGTCGATCAAAGTGGCGAGAGGCAGCGAACGATAAACTTCGTCCACCAACCGAAGAATTCTCCCAGACATTTCCTGAACACCAAAGGAAGGATATTTCAATCAAATTAGATACTCTAACCTCGGAAATAAATTGACGTTAAAGAGATTTCAAATTTCGGCACTTCACTCATTCAATAAATGCCAATATTGTACAACTATATAACTACTATATATATATATATAATTTAGATAGTTCATATATTGATTTGATGATATACTGATTCTGATATACAGACAATGTAGCCACATATATTTTCATATTGGATTTATATATTTGTACATATAAAATATCACAGGAAGTTTCGTATTTACATAACTGTATCCAGTAATATTATAAATCTCATAGGTAAATACGAATTTTGTGAAAGTGTGATATATAGTACAGATATTTATATTTACTATTGGCAAATAGCTATACAAATCTTTTTCGATTTCATTGTGGGTGAATTGAATGAAATATTTGTGAAATCGATGGGAGTGAAAGTGGGGAGTTTTTTCTTACCTTGTACTTTCGACGCACTTCTCTCACGAACCCATACCTGCAAAATATAATTTACAATCAAATACCAAACAGAAATTCATTCTTTATAAATACATTTATTTACAAATTAATAGAGAACAAAATACACAACGTAAATATTAGTCAAAATTTCGAAATAAGCCATTAAATTAAAATACCAACGAACATTAAGTAAATGGCAGTATGATTTTATTTATATAGCCATTATAAAAGCGACTATAACTTTCACCGTTTAATTATATGCTAAATTTAGAGGAATCGATGTGACTACAAAGAGCTATAAAAACAAAGGTGTAAGAAAACAAAGAAAATTGTAAAGGTCAAGAAAAGAGTAAAAGTTATATAAAGAATTCTTATATTACATTTAGACCTTTGGGAATGAATGTAAAAGATATGCCAATTATATTATAAGATATTTATGGGCTAACAGAGTGAGTGAGCATACTTTATATAATATGTACCGGTACAGGTATGTATATATCAAAGGGGGGAGAGTTGATTTATCCAGGTGACATTTTACCTGGCGTTCATGACGTGGTCTTCGTGATTCCCTCGGTTGAGAGCTACGGACCCAGGTGCATTGAGGAGACAGGCGAGGAGAAGAACCAAAACTTCGATCCCGCACGGCCCTCGGTCAACGTAATCTCCATTGAAGACATAGGGATTGTCTGGGGAGGGAAGACCATTCTGCAAATACAAATACTCCCTCCGTCCAAATTCACTTTGCTAAATGACGCGGATGGGGAATTCCAATCTTGTCACAAAATACTCGCTTTGCTTTTTGTAATGGAATATCTCACTTTCTTTGTTCTAACCTAACCTATCCTATCACTAGTTTACTCCATATGACAAACATTTTGGAATGAATAGCTTAACCTACTGCGATTATACCATGTGACTATACCCTATGACTATATCATGCGAATATATTTTAAATTGTGCGAATATGTACCTGTATTGTGATATTGAGAATATAGTTGTTATATTGGCAATGTTAGATAAAGAAGAAACAAATAGTAAATAAGGATAGATATAAAACCTGATAGTTTTAACCCTATGATTAACATTATCCTTCCTTATTGACAATTTTGGCCAATGGGGCGTATTATGGAATGAGTATTGTGAATGGGAATGAAGGGAATCATAAAGGGTAATATAAAAGGTTATATCCGCCATCATCTTTTGTGTGTTTAAATAAACGGAGCAATGGACTTTGGGATTAAATCAATTGGCTTTAATCAACGTCGAGTTTGAATAGAAAGTAAATCACGGTGGAAACTCAATGAACCCGGGCCGAATGAGGCCTTTGATGAAACTCTCAATTTAAACGTCGTCTCCAAGAGGGAGAAGATAAGAACTGACTGTGAGCGAGGAGATCCAAAGACCAATTGTTTCACTTAATCACCTTCATAACACTAAAGAGCTCAAAGGGTTAAAGAGATTTTAGAGAAAATTTTAGAATAAATTCTAAATTCAGGCTGAATCCGAAATTCAGCTTGAATCCAAAATTTCGGGCAAATCGGAATTTTTTGGTAAATCCGAAATTTCGGGTAAATCCGAAATTCCTGGTAAATCTGAAATTCTGGATATTTACAAGATTTTGGGTGTTTATAGATATTTTGCATAAATCGGTCTTTTCGGATATTTCGGTTTTTGGCAAGATTTTCGCATAATGGTATCTTTAGAGGATTTTAGATTTTTGTATTTTTCATGTTTTCGAATAAATTATGAATGATTGAGTGTTTTCAAAATATTTGGGGATTTATGGGATTTGCGATATCTAGGGTTTATTGAGTTTTCGGGGTGGAATTTTGCGGAGATATGTTAAAGCATCAATAGTTGTGAAATGATTGGCTGAGAGGTGTGTGGAAACATTCAACAGATTCCAACGGATTTTGCCATTTATTTTCCATTGATGTGGAAAAGGGTCGTTTGATATTCCGCCTTTGAGCAAATACGATTGTGTGGGGAAATTAATATGCGGACTGATTTATGCACATACCATTACTTTGTATCGACCGGCCTATTTTACCAAATTTTACAACCTGCCGATTCCGCGGTGGGAAAGATCAATGAAATTCCCCGCCAAATTCACCACAATTCCCGTTATAAATAAAGATCCAGACACAGGTGGTTTGACCAATTACCTTGTAGAAGATTAAGAGAAGATCCTGAAGCTGCAAAATTAATAAATTAATCATAATTAAGAAAATATATAAAAACTTTATTGGATCAAATTGTAATAATTTTCACCTGGCCGTGCAAATCTCCACAAACTGCAATTTCTTTCCATCCTCCGCTGGCGACAAGTTGAAGCGTTGGGAGTTGACGAAGGGCCTTCGCTCCACCTTCCAATATTTGACAAACAAATCGGCCATCCAGAGGCTAAACACAATTTAACCATTTTAATTCAACAATCAATAAAATAATCAATCCCTTTCTTCCCTATCTTTTTTCTCCATCATTAGAATAATTCGATAATTTGTAAATTTAGTTTCTCTTATCTTGAACCCAAACTCAGTACATTAACAAAAATAAAAAAACTTTCAATGAAAAAAATAAACTTTAAACCAATGAAATAATATTTTCCAGAATCAGAACTTTAGAAGTTAGAACTAAAGCCTAAAAAATAAGTGAAGTTTTATCTCAAGTCAAATCAGGCCAAAACTTGAGCTTTTTATAAAATACTGCATATAAGATGATAAAAGATATGAATTGGGGAAATCACGCAGTAATTAAAACTTTTACCTGATTTCTGATTATTCCGCATGCATTTAACGATTATATTTGTTGACGATAAAAAGTTCAAACTTTTATAAAAGTCAAGATAAAATATACAGCTTTTATATTACGTCAACGTTTAACCTTTTTCTCTTATAAAAATACTTTTATATTAACTGACTCTATACTACCTACCTATACTATAACTGTATACACTATACTATACCTACAGGTAATGGTGATTATTATTATACTATTAATGTGATATTTGTGAACAATATATAAATTTTAATAAATTTTATATACTTATAAAACTTCATATAACACTTTGTTAAGAACCTTCAATAATTTGAATAATATGTATGTGAATATGAATATAAACCAAGAATTTGGATTTGTAATAGGAATAAAGTTTTTGATTGAAGTTTAGTGGAGTAAATGGAAGGATTTGTCGAATGAGAGTTTGTGAAGGAAAACGAATTGGTCTTGGAATTAAAAGTGAGGTAAAATGGATCAATTAAGCCAAAGTTTTTTTGGTAGTTAATCTTCAAAGTCCTTTTACTTGTTCTCTCTTCAGGTTCTCGACGAGTTCTTCAAGTCCGACGTGTCCGATGGGGGAGGTTGGGGAAAGCGAAGGGCCGCTCTCCGGACGACCCAAAAGAGCACAAAAGAACCCGTACAGCTACAAAACACGCAAAATGAGTTTTTCATCTTTCAAAAACCTCACAAAATGAAGAGAAAACAATTCTTATTACACTAAATATTCAAAACCTCGCCCACGCAATCATATCATTCCCTTTATAACAAATCTCTTAACATCCACATACAAATACCTTATACATATACTATAAGAGATTCATATAATTAATTTCCCTTTGTAGGGGAAATCTTACTTTCCTTTTTCCTATACAGAGAAGAAAGTAATTCCTTTTCCTTATGCAGGTAAGTATGTATAACTTAAATCATAAAATCTCCCCCTTTATTTCCAAATATAAAATCAGATTCTTACCTTTAGCTCGTCTTGCTGCCCGCAATATTCGATCTAAAATCAACATTAATTAATTTGCGTATGTTAATTAATAAAAAGTGATCAATATTTATTGATCGTTAAAAGCAATAACATTAAATTGGACACTACATAATTGCTATATCAGTTTAATGTCCCATAATATCTGAAGAATTGGGCATTATTATAATTCGATTAGCAAAAAAGCTTATTTTGACCATTTTGTATTTTCTATAAAACAATTATTTGCAAATTAGCACTAATATTTAGTTAAGTTAAATCATTTTGTTTTAATCTCCCAGATTAGATTTAGAAATGAGTTGGAAGTGTTGGAATTGATAAATGGATATTTGAACACTTTATTTGTTTTCCATTAGGAAATTTGAGCTAATTGGAAGGAGATTAAAACCGAGGAGTCAAAATTCACTCACCTGTCAAACTCAACTAAATTTTGGTCTAATTCTTATTAACTCATTTCTTATTAACTCAAATCTTGTTAAATCCATCCCATGAATCCTTTTCTCCCCATCCATCAATTGACGTAAATCTCATTAGTGGAAATCTCTTTAGCTTGATCTCATTAAGGGAGGAAGTTTATAAATTTATATGTAGAGCTTACTTGTTGGAATAATTCCCATGAAGTTCGACGGCGAATTTCAAGCCGTGCCAAATACGTTCGATACCTTCGAAATTAAAAAAAAACATTAATCAATCCAATGCTTTTAAATTAATTAATTAATTCAAAAATTAGTTAATTATTGAATTAATTTAATAATTAATTAAAAAAGTTAATATTTATAAAATTCCCAACAATTCAAAATTTATACACAAGGAATATTTCCAAATAATTCGTGTAAATGTCGAATGGATAAATAAAACTGTCAATTGATTTTTCACATGAGAAAATGGAATATTGAATAATTAATCAAACTCCCTGTTTATTAAATGGGGAAAGAACAAAGCGAAAACATCAATTTTAGATTGATCGGCTGAATTACACAAAAGTGCATTATTAATTAAAAGACCAACACCGCACGAACAACGTTAGTCCTTTTCTCGAACAAGAAACTTTATAAATATTTTATTCATTTTCTCCCTTCCATTTTCTCCATAAGGTCAGATAATAAATTGAATGAAATAATAGTCCTAAAAAGGCCAAGTCAACAGTAAAGTAAAGATAAAGCTTTATCAAACCAAGATTAAACATCCCCTTAATGCTTTTATCCAATTACTCACAATTTTCACTTATTCTTCCTTTTATTTAGATCCCTAATTAAATAATTACAACTCTCATCCTTACAAATTATCCTTATTCGTTTTCTTGTTGTTTCTTATATTTACAATTAAGGGCCATTGCTTAAGTTAATTTTTAATTTATTTAATTGCTTAAATATTTAATTTAAATTTAAATTTACCATCTTTGTATGAGAACTGCAGCTTTCCATCCAGACTCTGCTCTGACACGTGCTGAGACGATGACGGCGGTTGTTTGGCGATTCCTATGATTTTTCTGACCTTTCCGTTCCTTCTTTTTCTCTGCACTTGCCCCGCCGCCCATCCCGCCTTCAACTCCGGAAAAGAGTGACTGAGACCTCAACAAGTCCAAGTGGTGGTTTTAGCCCGGCTCGGCTCCAGCGCAGTTTTCCCTCCGTGGAAGTTGGAAGAAATGTCAAAGAACTCCAGCGCAGGCTCGCCGTCCAATCATTATCAATCTCAATCACAGCAACTCCCCACAACTCCCCTCAATGGAACAAAACAAGAAGACCAAAATAAGACGTTCCCTTCACCTTTAACTTTTCCACCATTTGTAGAAAACCTCCGCTAATTTGTTCGTAAACAACGCAATTTAACCAAAAGACCAAAATGGAACATAAATCCATTTAATTTTAACAATGAATTTATTTGAATAATATAATATTAATATAATGAATTATTGGATCATTATTGGATATACATTAAATTGTATTGATAACATTAACTAAAGGTTCTTTAGTTTTTGTGGCGGTTGTTTGTGTTTAATCCATATCTAAGTAATCAAGTCATTGATGGTGGAAGGATTTGGGCGGTTGGGCGACGTGTTCGCGTTGGCTGTCAATTTGTCAAACGACTTTTTCCATTTCCCACTTCAATGGACAAAAATGAAACTGATTCAACCAAACTCGCTTTATATTGCTAGTTCTTTTATATCTTTTCTTCATTTTATGGCAATGTAGAACATAAATACACTATGTAATAAAGTGTACCCATTCACATATGCACAAAAGAAAGTGCTTTATTTAACAATAGGTACAGTACTTTTCTTTCTCCTTTCAATAAACAACTAATACCATATACATAATATATAAATCCTTACCTACATTCATATATATATATATGTACTTTAGTAGTATCGTTAGTAGATATTATAGTCAAAATCTGTAGTATCTGTAGATATATTTAATATAATGCTTAAGATCACTGTGATATGATCAATATATATATCAAATTTTGTTCAAAAGGGTCGTTGATGCGAAGTTGAATAAAATGTCATTTCTTACACATTCTTTCACCAATTACAAATAGCTCACTTTCACTATATAGTATACTATACATACAGATATGTATACCATACCATATAATATGTATAATGTTATTATAATGTTAATATGTATAATACCTAAAGGTAATTATATAGTATACTATACATATCTTAGGATCTGTAGTTTTTATCCTGATTTTGAAGATTTGGTATTATTTATATAGATACTTAACTTTGGATTAGTTAGATGAAGGCAACAGCTGTGTAAGGATGAGTGAACGTATTGTAAATATAAATACGGGTTCTATTGGACCTTTTGTTAAAGAGTTGAATGAAGTCCGAACTCATGAGAGATAAAATATATGGTTCTTTGAATGTGTAGAAATACCCGGGTAGAATAAGGAACAGATATGTACCATACAGTATGAACAGATATGTGCTATGTACATATTGTATATGAGTATATTGTATTTTCTAAGTAACATTAGTTGAGAGGATGAAGCTTTTGAAGGAAAAAATATCTCTTTGCTTTCTTTTCCCATCCTTCACTCAAAGACCCAAAACACACGTAAAAGTCCTTTAAAACTCCATCAAAATATATAAGGCTTCAGTAGACATTCAACTCAAAGACATCGGTCATGGCTTTATTTATTAACGAGATTTAGGAACATCGCAGGATTTAGCCATAAGAGGATAAAAGAGATCTAAAGCTCCAAATTTCCCATATATCAATTTTATCTATCTTTATGTGGTTAATAATATTTGGAACTGTTTTGGGTGTAATTGAATGAATTGTGACTTTGGAGAAGATTCGAAACTGCGGGACTTTTGATGAATAATGGTAGGAAATTGTGTTTTGTATCAAATGGTTTTTCTTCTACGTTTCCTCATCGGGGTAAGTGGTTCTCTCTGTACTAAAAGAGATAAGAGGATTTATGGAACAGACATGGAGAAACGCTTGATAAATCAATCCCACAAAGAACCACCAATTTACATTCAGGGCCCTTGCCAGTTGGGGGAATCCACAGGGGGGAATACATGCAAGAATTTAATTCGGCCATCCTTATTTACTCAAATTCTCTTCCAAACAGTTTTATTGCTTTTTAATTATTTTAATTCCACGAAATTTTCTAATTAAATACACTTTCAATTGCTTATCGGTCCCATGCTGGATTTATTACATATTTGGATAAATAAGGATGTAATGAACCATATTAAATACTTTGCGTAAATCTAAATGAGATGAGAGTCATTAGAGATTATTTATATTGTAATTAAATAAGCAGTTAAGCAGTTTATCAAATAAGAGATTTATTATATATACTCATTTGATATAATGTTACATAAGTAAATACGTAAATATTTATGTATAATGCATTTATGTTTGTACTATATCCATATGTATGGTATTTATATTTCTAGGAATTAATATTTTATATGTATGGTGGTTCGTGGTATATGAGGAGATAAAACGGTTTTGATGCTGAGAAATTAAAATGAAGTTTTAATTGAAGTCGAATGACGGTTGGATCAATAGACTAAATGTAGATGTCTAGGTAAGTTTGTATATTTAAGTAATAATGGATTGTAATCGCAGGAAGTTGGTGATTCCATTCAAACGAGGGCTTTTATGCTCCTTTCAATTGCGTAGATAAAACGTATTAATGAATCCTTTTCATCAGAATGCGAATGTGAAGGACATTTGGAGTATGACAGGTGAGGAAGGAAACGAAGGATGGAATTGTCTTTTACAAACACATGCCAATTTCAAATCAACTCAAAAACATGATTTGATAAATATTAAGTTTAATTTAAAAATTAAATGAATTTCATTGATTTTATTTTTTAAAATTTTAATAAATAATGAGAATATTGAGAATGAATAATGAATGAGTAATAATAATAATGATTTATTCAGTAGTAGAAATTAGTCATTAATATCTAATAAATGTAAATATAATAAATAATAGGTATTGGTTTTAAAAATAATTTTTCATTTTTAATTATTTTTAATTAACCAAGTCACGGCAAGATTTACAATCATATGATTAATAAAACCTGCAAATTCATTATTTATGTCCAAAACTCCCCCCAATTTTATTCTAATTGGGCGGAATGATTTGCTCATCAAGTTTTCATTTTTACTTTTTTGAAGAAATGAAAGCTTTATAAAAATTCGCGAATGGGATTCCAATTTATTGATGAAATAAAATGTAAAATTCATACAAAAAAAGGCGAATATTAACAGGATAAGAAATGGTAAATATTTGCTGAAAAATATTGATGGATTTAATGTAGAAATGGCTAAATAGCTTACGCAAATGCTTAAAAGGATTGCGGTTCCGAAAATGAAAATGATGGCAATTATTGTTATTGGAAAATAAAATACAACATTGGTATAGTTTGACATAATTGATAGTTGTTTATATATTTGAAAAATATTATTGGAGTTTTTAAATCTCCATGGTCGAAGAATCAACTCGGCCATCCAATTTATTTGAAATTTTAAAATTACATAAACATGAAGAAATGTGTAAAAATTTAAGAAAACTGCTTGTAATACTAAAAAATAATATGGAATAATAATTATTAATTCCCATAAATGGCTTTCAAATTTAAATATTATTTTTAAATGTCGGTAAATATAAAATTTGAAAATATCTTTGTCCCTTAAAATAAATGACACGGTTGAAAGTAGAAATGCTTCAAAATAAGAAAAATAATTTGTAAATTTTAAAAAATGATTTAAAAACATTTTTTTATCATTGTAAGCCCGCTCCTTTTGAGAAAAATAATAACCTAAAAAAATAATTTAATGCATTTAAAAATTAAATTTAAAACCTAACTACCTATATTTAAAAAATATTAAATGAATAAATATATAATATTCATACGTTGATATTTCAAATCAGAATAAACTATTTCATTAATTAATTGAGTAATAAAGGTTATTGAATATTCATATAAAAAGGAATAAACTATACAATTAAATATCACTAATAAATAAAATCCATTTAAATATAGGTCCAAAGTATCTTCATGTTTTGCTTTCTTTTGATTTTGCCAATCAAATTTAAATTGGGGAAAAATAAATAAAAACGTGACTAACAAGATCAATGGGTAAAAATATCTTGAAAATGGAAAATATCTATAATTTTGGATTTTGAGAGTGAACCTGATATCATTCCATATGCTTTTATGGGATAAAAAAGTTGAAACTTTATAAAAGCAGTGAATTACGTAAAGGTTTTTATTTGAATACATTTTTAACATTGACTATAAGTTTTATAAGTCTATAATTAAAATCGGAGTTATTTATTGCCAAATATCCAATTGATTTTAAGTAGGCAAACATATTTAAATTATTCGTATTCTAATCATAAAGATTTGTATCGAATTTAAATTGACTAGTTTTATATTGAAAAGAACATTAACTATTTTATTTTACATTAGCTATTTTTATCTGAATTGGTATAACTCCATTATTATAATATACTACCCAACAACGAAAAGGTTTGAGCGATCCTTGCTTAATGTCAAACTGAGGGATGGCGCAAACTTTTTTGTTGTTGGGTAGTAGTATATATACTCTAGGTATAAATACTATATACAATACTCGATTCCTTGTATTCGGAACACTCTGATAATTTTATATTATATGTACATAAATATGCAAATTTTTGCCGGTATATGAGTCTTTGTTTATTTAACACTCTATATTTTAAAAAATAAGTGTTATCTAGTTTAAAATAAAATGGGTAGGGAAATAAAACCCGAGTTAAAAGGTATGGTGAAAGCATACAACGTAAGTATGAATCTTTCCTACCATAAGATTCAAATTAAATTAGAAGAACTATGCATAAAATTGGCATCTCCAAGTTAGCCGAAAGCCGACGTCCAAATTAGCCGAATAGCCGACGTCCAAGTTAGCCGAATATTTCCTTCAACGTTACATCTCCTATCTAATCTCCAAGTTGGCCGAATGGCCGACGTCCAAGTTAGCCGAATAGCAAAAATAACCACACTACAGGCGATCTCCAAGTTGGCCGAATACTAACAAAATATATATCTTATTGCAAGTCAACTTTAAACTTAATATTGTTAAGAATATTAGTTTTTTTATTAATTTTACTTCATATTAATAGTGGTGATAACTTGATCACTAATCTGCCAGTAATTTAAAATTATTATAAACTCAAATAAACCTCGATAAACAAAAATAACCTAACCTAGGAATCAATAAATAAACTATATAATTTATTGGAAAAACGGAAATTAGAAAGAACCAGTTTATTTTATGTAAACTACTGTATGATCATATTTCATAAGACATATCACCCTATCCAAGCCATCCGCTAAATTCCCCCCTTGGGCGTTCCCCTAACCCTCAACACCAATTAGATGTTTCCATATTTCCAAATTGTTTAATCATTTAAAAATGGCCCCCGCCGTTCCCGTCGTCCAAAACTTTCCAACCCTAACTCCTTCTTTAATTGATCTCCAATCGACAAATGGGGACGTATAGGGGCAACTCGCTGCGCTCTACATTTTGGTGCTATTGCTGATTTTTTTTATTAATTATAAAAATTTAATTTTTAAAAAAATTTTTAAAAATTTAAAATGACGGCGGATTGGCGGTATTTTTTAATAAAATGATACTTATTAATTTATTTATATTTATATTTATAAGTAATTTGTATCAAAATAACATTTAAATATATTATTTATTTGAATTATGTTATATGTGAGAAAATTGGCAACCTTTTAAATCCAATAAATCTTCATAGGCAAGTTACGCCGTACAATTCCTCCCACTTTCAATTATCCATTATACATAACTTTTTATGGGGAACAATTTTGCAATAAGATATACCGGCGGAATTCTTCGGCGTAACGAGATAGCAATGTAATCGGGGCAATATAGACGGGAAAAAAGGTCATTTTCTGGAGGGTGGTTCCTCCCACAATTTCGCAGTTGGCTTGGAGGGGGTGATATATTCAAAATAACGACGATAACTTATATGTAAATGGGCATTGTGAAACTATGGTATATAATATGTTTCTATTTCTCGCCCCAAAAGAGAATTGTTTTGAAATTATTCGGCTAACTTGGATATCGGCTGTGGTCCCCTATCGGCTATTCGGCTAACTTGGACGTCGGCTATTCGGCCAACTTGGAGATTAGATAGGAGATGTAATGTTGAAGGAAATATTCGGCTAACTTGGACATCGGCTATTCGGCTAACTTGGACGTCGGCTTTCGGCTAACTGGGATCTCCCCATAAAATTGGACATGGGACAATTGCCAGGATAAGACATCAAGTTGGAATTAGAAGCCGAAGAAAAAATGAAGATATCCCGACCCCTCCAATTGAGCAAACTCCGAGAAAGGTCAACAACAATATCAGAAAGTTGAATCTTTTCACCTCAATGGAGAAAAGTGAAAAATTTTTGGTTTACAGAAAAAAAGACAAGAAATTCTGAGCAAAATAGCTCACATGGAAAAGAGCGAGTTTGTGGTGACGCTTGATGAGGCTATGGTGAGTGTTAAGGATCGTGGGAATGGCAAGAGGAAGATCTGCTGTGCGGACTATGGATGAAATTTTTTAAAATTAAAAAAGATTCGGACATCCGTTGACAGGAAAAGGATAGATCGAGTCTATGAAGCTTGGAGAAGAAGACTCTTCCTCATCCACAAGAATAAGGGCCTAAAATATTGAAATTACAAGAGATTCACAAGAGAAAGATCTGTTCCGAATATAAGGAATCAGCCTACTATATATATAATAAATAACCGATAAGTCCACGTGTTTGCAAATACTAGTAAATACAAATACTCGGAATACTACATAGAAAATATTTATAAAAATAATTAAATAAAAAATATTGACGAAAAGAATTAAAAACCATCATTGTAATTAAGTGACAATAAGTAAATTGTAAATAATTAAATTGTGTCCAACTGAATGAATTGGAATGATTAATCTTTTTCGATTATTATAAGAATACAATAAATCACACAATTTGTCATTTAAATAGATTTATACTGAATAAAATATACAAAAGCGTAAATTAGTTTAATTATATTGCAAACTTTAAGTTCCATAATAGCCAGAAATATTGAATTAGATAACATACATATACATATATTATACTTATCTGTATAATAGAAAATGCGATTGATATAAAAGCCCGAAAATAATTTATTTGATATTAAATCAATTTTAGTTTGATTCATTTGATTGACATTCATCTCAAATAATCTCTAATTAAAATGTTCAATTTGATATTTCCATTCCTCGTTTTATTTCTTTCTTTTGAACTTGGTGCCCAATGCCAAGAACATTCAGGAACAACTTTTTATCCAACAATTACAACAACCATGATGTCAACCACTAAAGGTCATCCGGCTGCTCTGGGGCCCCCGCCGCCTACGCCACATCCTGGCCATTCTTGTATGTTGAAATTGGCCCATTCACACAAATTCCATTCGAGTATTTTGCAATGCTACCACTCCTTGAACCTCGACCCTTCTTCCATTCCCTCCAATGAGGACGAAATGGAGCAGAATGGTTACGATGACAATTGCTTATCTGACTGCATATTACAAAAAATGCAATTCACCAATGACGACGGAGTCGTCGAGGTCGAGGAAATCGCAAAAGAATTTCATCAAATTGTTCCAGTCGAGTCAAAACAACAGGTAGGATTTATTTTAAACAATATATTTATAAGACTACTTATGTAAATTTATAGAGATTACTTTCATTATGTATTTTTATACAGTTTTAAATTAAAATTAAATAAATATATTTGAATTTAAATAGATTGTGAAGATTGTGAATGAATGTAAAGAGGATTCTGATAAGTTTGCTATGGAACAAGGAGCCGTTGCGCTTTTTCAACCATGCAAATTGAGTGCAAAATTCCTTTTTTGCATTGCTAAAATGGAAAATGAAATCAAGGTAAAGTCATAATTTTATTTTATTTTTACGAAAAAATTTAAGATTAAAAAATATTTTTTTTCCAGGCTTGTTAAAATACACAAAACGAGAATCGGTATGAAAATTTAAGAAAAAATCAAATATCAGTAATTGTAATTGGACAACTTATTGCATCTGATCTTACTTTATAACCTTCTACATATTAGATGAGATACATACAAACTAAAACACAATGTAAATTAAACTATTAGATCTATTATATTGTGGAATTGTAAAATAATTGAATAAATGATTATTAATCAAACCGTGAATTTTTTATTATAATTATTACTGAACGATATCAATGCATGTATAGATTAAAAAGTAATCATTGATCATGGCATGATTTATTATCTGTATATACGAAATTCTTAAAACTATGTGAATTAAAATATTAAACCATTGAATTGAATCAAATGATTTTTAGTCAAACCTTGAAGATCATTATAGGCATAAATGATATATAATTTAATAATTTCCATAAAGACTTTGTTGAATATTACATACATTAAATTCAATTTTATAATCCTATGATTATGTACAATTAGCATTTGGTTATATGTACTTATAGTGGAATTTTTAAATAAGATATTTTGAAAACTGATTCAATTCAATGAGTCGATTAAAAGCATTTATTCAAAGCATTAATTCAAATGCATTATAATTTAAATTTTGAATAGTCATTTTGGAGTAAATAGAGGTTTAATGTTTAAGCTTTAACTTTAAGCTTTAACTCTAACATTATTTATTCTCTTGGGAAAGAACAAAGTAATATAAATAAAGTTATATAATTTAAAATTTCTTTTAGCACATTTCAAATCTGCCAAAAGTCTGAGCACAAACATGAAACAAAATTTATTTAATTTATATTTTTTGGTGATTAATTTATTTGCTTTAATTATATTAACTTTGCAATTTTAATTGTATTTAAAATTATTTATTTTGATAATGATAATTTTAATGATAATGATAATTTTTATTTCAAGAAAATTTAAATAGTTTACATTTGACCACAATTTACCCAATCAAATTGGTCTTACAGAAAATAGCCTATATTACTTTGGATAATAGCTTAACGGTATTGTTTGACGATGAATGTTTTGTTTGCAGATACTCAGTTGTTGGTTTACTGTTATCAATTCCCAAGATTGTAAACCTGACCCAAGAGTGGCAGAATGCGAGACAAGTGTAGCTGACATGGTCAAAGCACAAATTAGACATGTTGAACCTTGCATTAAAGAACTCGGATATAAAAGTGGAAAAGAAATATCAGACGGAACAAATGTAAAAAATTCTCTCACGTTATTTTTAAAAACTACCAATAAATATTTTTAAATATTTTATGAAATTATAAAATGATATTGTTTTAATTTATTTATCCAGTGCATTATGAAATGTCTTATGATGAAAGAAGGAATGGTAAATTATAAATAAATTAAATATTAAATATTAAATTAAATATTTAAACAGTATAATGGTTTCATGATTTAATTGACAAATAGTTGGATAAAAATGGGAAATTGGATAAATCAAATGCGGCCAATTATTTGATTTCTTCTATTCCTGATTTTCTCATTGCAGGAACAATTGAGAAATTGGAAAAATGCGGATCCGCATTTGGTAAAGGAAAAATCCCAATTAACTATTTTATTTCTTTTAACAATACTCATACGCTAAATGAAATTAATGATATTAATTAAAATATATCGATTCATGTTGATTTAAACTTTATAGAGGGCCAATTAGATAATAATGAAAAAAGTTGCAAAACCTACGAAGGCATTTTGAACTGTATCTTAGAAACAATGCCAGGCGTAAGTTTATATTTTAAATTACATTTTACATAATTTATAATTTCCTTAATTTATAATTTCATTTATACAAATATTTTTATTTTAGTTGTGCCATGGAGAATGGGAATAATTCTTGGGGAAATTAACAGTTAATAAAATGGATATTTAATGTTTCTCATTTAACTCAATTCTATTTATTTAAATATTCTTAAAATAAAAATATCCCCAATTAAAATTTACCGCACTTAAAGCTTTTCATAATTAATTTAGTCAAAATAGGTAATACAATCGAGTTGATTTTAATTTACTTTAAAAATTTCTCCAAGATTAAATACCGTGAAGGATCCTGGCACGAAATGGCCGGGTTGTTTCTAAAATTCAAACACATGATTATTACATTGGCGTTTAATGGCATTAATTAAATAGAGTTAAAAAGAATCCAATTTATTTACCGGCTTTGAACAAGAAAAACGTTTCTTGATGATGATTGCAGCATTCCATTGTCGCACATTATAGCTCCAAGTGTTCGTTTACTGATTTCTGCAACTTGTGATGATGTGAAACCACTTGTTTGATGGGTGAAGAAAAGGCGATCTCCGAACTTAAGTCGCCTGGCCTGTTCACCAATAATGCATTGGAAAGTTTCGCCGATGATTCCACCAACTGATGGAAATTCAAGCAACCCTCCGGTAAAAAGGTCAATGTCTTCTGGCGACCTGTAAAGTCCACTCAGTCTCGACAAGCCTGAACCATCCACATTTGGTGGCGGGCTTCCAAAACTGGTCACTGGTGGGAGTCCACACAATTTTCTGAAAGTGTTCCAAGGCGGAAGACCGTGATCTCGTCCACGCTATTCAACATTAAATTAAATTTTAATTTATAGTTAAATTATTAATGTTAGTTAAATTATAATTATTAGTTAAATTATGTTTAGATATTATAAAGAATAAAGACTATAAATTAATTCCATTAATTGATTGTAAATTAAAATTCAATAATTTACTTGGATATTTCGAGCGATCAAATCGGATCCAAAATTTGCTCCTTGAGCTCTGAATAGAAAATTGGTGAGATCGCCTGTAACTAAACGATCAAAAGCTTGTGCATTGGCCCTCATCATCCCCATCATGATTAAATCGAATCTAGGAAAATATTTTTATATTAATTAACATTTAATTAACATTTAATCAATGTTTAGATCCTAACCCTTTTCCATTTGATTGAAGCAAAGCACTTGGATTAAAAAAGCTATCTCTGATTGTAAATGCTCCTGCTGGCGCTCCATTAACATCGAACATTTGGAACACGCCGTTGACCAAAGAATGACCAAATCTGTAAGCGGCCGTGGCAAATGAATTAATCACCGATGGATTAATATCTGGGTCGTAAGTTGAAGGTCGATTGACCCAAAGATTGTTTTTTGACATTCCTTGACCCAACAGCACTGGTAAATACTCCCCATATGTAATAAAAGCAAGTTCAGCCCCAACGATCTTCCTAATAATAATTAAATTATATTAATTTTAAAATATTTTGCTTTATACTTACAATTTGTTAAATTATGAATTAAAATTAAAATTAAAAACCTCGTTAGTTGGTAAACATCTTCGTCGGACCATGAATTTTTTGTAACCCTATTAATTTCCGTTGCAATTCGATTGTGTTCTCTCAAGAATACTAAATATTTATTAAATGTATGATATTATAAATTAAATGTCCATTTAGAATTGAATTCATAAAATGTTAATAATTGTGAAAGTGAATTATAATTAGTAAAATTGTAATTTAGGTAATTAATATTAAATTTATTTATTACGATTGTGCATCGTTGTTAGAGCCGGATTTTCATTAATTCGATCATCCCCTGCAACGAAACTTCCTTGGATTGTATCCCTTGTTACATCTGATGGCATTGGGAGAAATCCCATAGGAACAGCAGACCGAGCTTTCAACAATCCTTTAGGTTTACGAAGGTCACGGGCACGAGTTGTCGTAGACCCGTAAATTTGTGAACCGTCGATAAACGCCGTATTGGTGTTGATCTGCTCACGAACTCCGGATTTCGCTTTAATTTTCATTAATTATTAAATATTAATTAAATATTAAATAAATTAACAAATTTAAAGTACAAGGTGAGCCCGAGTTAACAATCTTATCATATGGTAAAAAAAGCGTCAACTCGGAGGACTCGGACCCACCTTGTATATCACACATCTTTAAAAAAAGCTTACTTCCAAAACACCCAATTGACCTGGTGAAATCAAGACAATTTTGACCTGACCTCACTCCATTATGGAATTGATCATTAGCTGGGATTGGAATTTGAAGTCCACAGCCCGGTTGATTTGGATTTCGACAACACATCAAATCTATGTAAATTAGTAAAACATATTAGAATGGAATTTAAATCATAATTAAAATAAAACTTGAATGGTTAAAATAATTTATTTTAATATTTAATTATTTAATATTTTTTCAACAATTACTTCCTTCTGGCGTCATGCTGATGTCATGATCTAAAAACTGCCCAAATACGGGCACAGCATTTGTGATGGACGGATCAATCCTGTTTTCACTGGTGTGGACGGTCGTGCTGACAATACGAGGATTTGGGAGTCTGGATGGCTTTCTAGTTGCAGGCATTCCCCCGCGTGGTTCTGAAGTCCTGTCTTCGTAACTTGAGGTCACGATTCGGGTCAAAGGTGTATTGGCAGCTCCCCAAAGAGGATTATTTTTAAGGTTGTTGCATGACCCATCAATGGTTCTTATTTGAGAATTTTGGCAGGTGGGAGTGGGGCGGCCGCACGCTGGAGGTGACGTCCCTTGGCGAGTCATCAAACCCAAAGCTTCGCCAAATCCCATGTCATGTCTTTTTAATTTTAAATGATATTATTTAAAATTTAGCATGTTTAAGCATAAATCGTTGAATGTTTTATGATTATATCAATAATTAAAGTAATTGTGATTAATTCAGTTAATAGTTTAGTTAAAATAAGATTAATTAATTTAAAAACATTTCAGCGAGGATCTCTGTGGCTTTTTCATAAATGCTGCTATTTTTTTCCATTTCTTCACTAAAAGCTGTCATTTTTGTTCCTCTTCTTTTTGCATATCCCGCGGTTAAGGTATTGTTTAGTGTTACCACATTGTACCATTGTTCAGCGTCCTTTCAATAAAACAATCATTTAAATCATTTAACAATCGTAAAATTATCAAATAATTAAATTTTTAATTTAATACCTCGATGGCTCTCTTCACAATTTTCCTTTCAACTTCACTGTGAGCGAAAGTTGCCCCAATGACAAATGCCAAGATGAGGAATCTGAAATCATTTAAAAATACATGCATGTTAATTAGCCTTAACAAAAGTTACTAACATTAACAAATTATTAGAATTTTAATTATTTAAAGATTGGTAGTTATCTAATTGTATATTTAAAAAATAAATGTAAATTGAAATTAATTAAATTGATAATTTATTAAAAACCTCATGATTCCAAAATTATAAATTAAAAAGGGTTATTGGAAAATAGCTATAAGAAGTGATTTGATTTTATAGGATTAAAATCCTCACCGCAATTACGTCGGGAGCGAGATTAAAGAAAGAAAAGAAAACATTTGATTTGTTCCCAATCACAATTGAGAAATGACATCATACCATTTGGTCTTCTTTGTTGGGAAAAGAATGAGAGAAAAACTTCAATAATTTCAATTCCAAACTTTCTCATTGAACAAATTGAATTCAACCTGGAAAATATAATTTCATTCATTTTCAAATATTTTATATAATATTATATATTTATCTTACATATTTCATTTCATTCTCATTTTGTATTGCATAAACGTGCCCATGAAATATTCAATTCTTGATTAAAATACATTAACGATTATATAAATTATATTCAATGTCAGATACGTAACGAAGGTGGAAAATTGTATTTAATTTAATTTAATTGCCATTTAATCTATTTTAGACATAAATTCATGAAATTGAATTTGAATCTAATAATAAGCTAATTAAATTGTGCATAATTTAATTGCGCTTTGACTTTTAAACTTGACTTTGTTTTTAAGTTCACTCGGTTCATGGGCTTATAAATAAAATTTAATGGTAAATTGATTCTTAACAAACCGCCCACCTGTTCAATTAAACCAGAAATTGGATTTATCTGAATCTCATATTAATGACAAGTGCTGACGTCAAATGTAAATAATTCATCCACGTCTGATCATTCACACAAACAACTCCTTGTTACAAATCCTAATATCTTGCAATTAAATTACATAACAAGTATCATTAAAAGATTTAATATCATTTAGTTTTGTATGGCATGGCACTCTTCTAATGGAACTTTTTATCCTTTGATCCATTTTTGTTTGATATTTATACGGCACTACAATTTAGATGCACTACGACCTACAACATATGTTAAATTTAATTGTCATTAAATTGTCATCAACATTAAGCCATCGAAGGATTAATTTTTAGCTATTAAAATCAAATGGAATAAATTCAGAAACTGAACCAAATACCTTATAAGCTATTTTATATCATTATAATTATAACCTATGTATTTTTCATTTGATGTTTTCTTCTTTAGTTAAATCCTTTAAATGTCAATTAATTTCATTAAACATTAAAGAACCAATGCGCAATATTAATAAAGCTTAAGAATTGCATTGTGTAACATTTTGATGTCTAGCACATAAATTATATAATTTAATACAAGTATCTATATAAAACAAATAAATAAATATTCTTAAATACATACGCTATACATAAATCATAAATACATACATACCAATGGTACGTACATTAAACCCCTGAAAATATTATATCAGTATATGGTACATAATACCATGTATAAATACTTACTTATTATTTATATATAAACTGCATATTATTTAATGCCTAAAATAAATATGGTAAGACATTAAAGTTAAATAAATGAATTATTATAAGCATTGTACTTAATATAACTATAAGTAAGATAGATATAGTATAAAAATATAGTTTGGCTTGCTATAAATTTTCCTTTTATTAGTCGAAGCTTCTTTTGATGTTTCTTCAGTTCGTAAATCTTTCCATTAAAAAGCAGGGGATCATTTTTATTCAATTTTATGGCTCATTGGTTTGCCCTTGAACATTTCTAAATTGGTCTTCTGACCCTTCATTTTCCTCCGTTGTGACTTGGGGGGAACTCCACGTGGACGCAAATATTAAATATAGCAAGGAGGAGACAATTGGAAATTTAAACACTTCCCATACACATTCGTATACAAGCACATACAAATAGTTAAATACACTCATACATAATTCCTTATTAAATCCCTTCATCAGAATCAACAAGTCGAGTTATAAAACATTTCTCTCACCCTCACACTTTTCAACCAATTAAATCACAAATCCCTTTTAATAACCAGACATTAAAAGATAAAACCAGTTGGCCTTTGACTCCAAGACAGAAAAGTCTCGATTTATCAAGATTTTAAAAATGGAAACTGTTGTCATTGTAGGAAGGTAAGAAAAATTTTTGTTCATTTTATTAATTATTCAATATAGTTTTAACATTTTAAATTTTAATTACAATACAATTACCATTATAATTAAATTTTAAATAATATTAAAATTACAGCGGTCTTGTTGGAAAATCCTGGGCAATGCTTTTTGCCTCAAAGGGCCATCAAGTTCGTCTCTACGATTCATTCCCAGAAGCCGTTGACAAAGCCCCGGGTGAAATTGAAGAAATGATGAGGAACTTTGAGTCGAAGGGATTTCTCAGAGGAGATTTAACAGCAGATGAACAAATTAAACTCATTAAAGGTAAATTCCCAATTACAAATAATATCACAATTTAAATAATTATTTAAATAATTATTTCATTAAAACTTAATTGTTGATTTAAATTTACGTATTAATTAATTAAATGGTTTTTGAATAACAGGTTATAAAGATTTGGACGAAGCCTTAGTTGGAGCAACTTATGTCCAAGAATGCGCACCAGAAACGTTGGAATTGAAAACCAAAGTTTGGCACATTTTGAACGAGAGTTTGAAAACTGTGGGAAATTCAACGGCCGTTCTTGGGAGTTCTTCTTCAACAATCCAACACTCCGAATTCTGCCCAAGCGAGTTGGAAGTGAGCCAAAGGTCGCTCATTGTCCATCCCGTGAATCCACCTTATTTCGTATCGTTGGTTGAACTTTGCCCTTCCGCTGCCACCAACGACGATGTGACCAAGAAAGTCAGAAATCTCATGGAATCGATTGGGATGAAGCCTGTGGTCATTAATAAAGAAATTCCGGGATTTGCACTCAACAGGATTCAGTAAAATATTAAAAGCTATTTAATAAAACGATCCAAAATAATTAATAACTTAATTGATATTAAATTTAATAATTGTAATTAAATATTAAAATAATTAAATATTTTTAGATATGCAATTTTGAACGAAACTTGGAAATTGGTCGAAGAGGGATATTTAACTGTGGCCGATGCAGATTCCGTAATGAGGGACGGTTTGGCTCCAAGATATGTTTTTATGGGCCCGTTGGAAACTGCCCAATTGAACGCCTTTGGCTTTGTCGACTATTGCACTCGTTATGGAGACGGAATCAAAAAAGTGTCGGAGACAATGACGAGGATTCCACACATGACGGCCGAATCGTGTCTTCATATTGACACCCAGCTACAGGAAATGACCAAAGATGAGGATTTGGGCCAGAGGAGAAAATGGCGAGATGAAAATTTGGCACTTTTGGCAAAATTCAAAAATAATCTTCAACTTTGAAATTATAAAAAAATTGATTTTATTAGCTGAATAAAATTCATTCAAATGAGAATTAAATTGATCATGATTTTATCATTGTTAAATTAGTCGAGTGATTTAATCAAATAATTTAAAATCATTTCGATAACTTTTAATTACTTTTCATTTCATACTTACCATTAGGAATGGAATTTACTTTATTTATTTATAAATCTGGTAAATGTCACGAATCTCAAGAGTTTCCAAAGTTGGTCGAAGTGAAATGATGAAAATCCTTTGATGATCCAAGCAAAGAGAAATATGCAGGAATTTGCTTTTCCTTTTTAAGGCCAAAGAATCAATAAGAACATAAAGATTTATCAAATACAAAACGCAAATGAACTTTCTCTGGCAAATTAATTCTTTTATTAAACAATCATTTTAAACTACCCAACTATTAGTATACTTTATTATACGCAATTGGTACTATAATACATTATATTGTTTATTCTCCATCTGTCTAACTCCATAAACCTTATTGACACCTTGAAGTGTAAATTCAAAGCCTGAGTTAATTCCTATCAAAGTCAAAGTTAATCTCATAAAATTCCTCAACATTAAAAAGTATTAAATTGTAAAACTTAAATCGAGTAAAACGTTGAATGTCGAAGGTTGGGGTTTGAAGGATTTGTTTCTCAAAGCATTTTACTATTTCTGCCGTTGTGAATTTTTGTTCGGCGTGAGTGTGAGGGAAATACGCATGAGATTTTTTGGTTTGATTGAGAGTGAAGAGAAAGGCTATGTGAAGGTTTTCTTATTTTCTTACCAAATCTCTTTCTCGAATCAACTCATCGAAATCCAATTTGAACTCCCCTTTAAAAACCACACAAAAAATGTTTTCTCCACAATCAATTTAAATCTCACACTCAGATTTGTAACTTTATTTATTTATTAATATTAGTTAGTGAATATAATTTTACATTATATTACTTTATATTACTAGATTTTTAAAGATCCTTAAAGATGACGCACATCAATATAATCCTTAAATGGTGGTCCTTGGTCAACGAATTACAATTTCTTTAAACGGTTCCTCAAATCTGAGTTAAACTGAGCTTAAATATGGCTTAAACTCCATTAATAAAAATGTTTATATAAAGTGTATTTTTGTATTTATATAAAGTGGATCATTTAGTTTTAGTAAAGGACGTCAGCAAGTGAGTGAAAATAAAATAAAGATTGTAACTTTATAATCCTCACACTTAACTTATAGATATGTATATGGTTATTGCTTATTGTAAATATGGGCTAAAGGCTAAAGCTCTTTCTGCACATGATTGATTGACCATCTTGTAAGGAAATAAAAATAAATTGAATTTGAATGTCAACTCCAGAGATTCCCATCACTAAAATTCAAATTGATAATAATCTTCGCATTGGGAATCATGTTGTAATAACTTTTGGTTGTAAAGGTTGATTTCACTTTATGAATATTTTACGACATCAATTGGTTTTTATTATGACAATTATTTAGAGTACATATACATCATTTGGGATATTTAGCTAACGTTTACACATGGTGATAAAAATTGCTAAAGAGGGTTAAAAACTGTTAAAGGGGCTTAATAAGCATTAAAGCAATAAAAGGAAAATTCTAAAAAAAGAAATTCAATCGCTCAATCTTAATTTCTTCTGACGTCCAAAAAGAGATTTTTTATTTTAAGAAATTGAAATCCAATTAAGCTTGTAATTTAAATGATCAATCTTTTAATCTTTTCAGGTAGTGAGTTACAAAATGTTACACGACTTACATGTCAATCCGATTTACATCAATTACATGACAAGACTTACAAGCGGAGAATTGAGGAATTGGATAAATTGAGATTCTGCATTGTAAATTTCCACATTATATTTCCATATTTAAAATTGCACATTTGCTATTATATTTGCATATTTCTAAATTTACCATTTTAATCTTCCCAAACTTCCCATATTTGAACTTCAACCCTTCATTGCAATTTGCGAGTTTGAGCACGCGACGGATCAGAAATTGTAAACTTGAACATGAAATATTCCAGTTGGGAGATAAAGAATGTTTGAAACTGAGTTTGGGTCTCCCAGTGGTCCTTCGCTCCTAATCCTTTTCTTCATCTTCCCAATCTCCTTCCTTTGGAGGACGAAGGAGGGAAAAAGGACCAAACTTCACAGGAACCTTCCACTCACAAAACAACTCCCGAACGACCAAGTCAAAATGGAAGAACCTTCGTGGTTTTGCTGCCTTAAACAACCTAAAAATATACCACAGGTGAACATTTAATTAAACAACTACTTAATTAACTATAGCTAATTAACTTACTATATTATAGTAATAATAAAATTATAATACTACAATTGTACTGTAATTTTGTAAATAAGACGTAATAAGTAGTTAATGTAAATTATGTACATGTAGTATACTTAAAGATAAATAAAACGATTAATTAATTAAAATTCTAATATTACATTAAAGGTAGAAATTAAAATAGTGCATGATTTAAATATAATAATGTTATTTAAAAGAGTAAAGAAGTAAATGCCCCTGCCAAACCCCCAATCGTCTGCCAAGTGAAAGGAGGAGAAAACGAAGGAGAAATGAAACAAGTAATTAACCCTAATTACACTCCTTTAACAAAAACAAATATCCTTATACATAAATAGACTAGCTAAACAGTATTTATCAATATTTCATTCTTGTTCCTTTCATTCTCATTGTATTTGTATTATTGTATTATTGAAGTTTAATTTTGATATTGGGATTTCGGATTTTTAATACTAAAATTACATGATGTATGATTTAGATTTATAGTTCACACATGTCTGTATCAATTGCAAATTACTCAAATTGTCCAAATTTGTTAATGTAGAAAGAAGAAAATGAAGATCCCGAGAGTGAAGGGATGAGCTCAGACAGGAAAACTTTCATTATCAAAAAGATCCTTAGAATGAACAGAATGATGGGATTTCTCAAACCACAGGAAAAACCTTCAACTCAACAACTGTCAAAGACACAGCTCCAAGTGCAGGTAAAGGAAAGAAAATAGTTTAATTATTTATTTAAATAAGGAAAATTAAATGTAATATTATATAAAAGTTTATAATATATAATAAATGGAACAAAGCGATGAAAATGAATAATTTTGTAATTTGGTTTTGATTGAAGGAGAAAGACGAAGACGAAGAAGAAAACGCCCGAGTTTCCAAATGGGGAACTTTGGGACGAGTTCTTAGATTTTGGTCTTTGAGATCTCCGGGAAATGAAGAAAACCCAAATAGGGAAATTCCTATTGATCCAAATGAAACTTTAAAATCACAAGTAAACAATCTCAAATTTTTAATTGGCCTATAATTGAAATCCATAAGCTAATTATATTCAATTTAAATAGTTATAATCAAAATTAATAAGTTAAACTAATCAAAATTAAATCTGACAGGTTAGTGATGGGGAATCAATGTTGGTGGTTTTCCCTGATGGCTCGGTAAACAAAATCAAAAGTTAAATAAGTGATTTAATTGAAATCAATTCATTTATTCCTAATTGTAATTACTTAAACCAATTAACAGAGAAATCCTACACCTGAACCAACAACAGAGAATGAAACCGAAACGGAAACTTCCAGCCGACCACGTCTCACTTTTAAACGGTTGGCAAAAATCAACAAAACGCTTGGATTCCTCCACAGGGACAACAATGTAAATTTTAACTTAAATTTTTATAACTATTCATTATTTAAATTATGTAAATATTGCATTAAAATGTATTTAAATTTTATTAAATATTCCAATTTGACTTATTCAGAGAAAAGAAACTCCAAAGGAAAAAAAGAAAATCACATTTAAAAAATTGGCAAAAACTACTAAAACATTAGGAGCTTTAGGTCTCATGAAATCCAAAGCGGAACCTGTGCCAAAAAAGGTAAGGACTTTAAATAGTTTCAAAATTAATAAAAAGATTTTTAATGTTTTGAAATTTTATCAATTATGGTTTTGTACATAAATATTTTGTTGCTTCCACGTTGTTTCAGAAGAAACGATTTACGTTCAAAGGTCTCGCCAAACTTAATCTCTTGCTTGGGGGCGGCGGATCCGTCGACGCCACCGACAATGTAAATAAAATAATAATTTGTAAGATGCTTTTTAAGGGAAAATCTCAACTTTCCTCTTTGCTTCCTCTTTGCTTCCTCAGAGCTCCCCTGTTAAAAAAAGTAGCCCAAAGAAAAAAGTTTCGTTCTTGAGACTCGCAAGACTCAACAAGGCATTTGCTGGCTTAAGGATGCGCAGACGGCAAAAAGTACTTCATTAAATAATAATATTTAACTTCATATTTACTCCAATATAATTTAATTAAGCTATGAAAAATTAACAAAATTATTACTAATAATTTATTAGGAATTAAATTTGAATTTCATTGTACATAAGTATAAACTGATAATAATTAATGTAATAAGTATGGAAAATAATATCAAAATTAATAAATATGGCCAATATTTAAAATTTTGTAATTTTTATAAATTTATAGGTTCCTATATTTATGCCAGCCAAAGACATTTTTGCTCCTATTTTCCGAATGAACAAAACTTTGATGACTTGGGCCAACAAAGCAGCCGAGAAAGAGCAGAAAAGAAAGAAAACTATTTTCTCTCGATGGAGCAAAGTTGGAAGAGCTCAAAGAACATTTTCAATGTTTTCATCTAAATCTTCCCCAAAGGTAAATTCCCAAATTCATCAAAATTAACATTTAAACAAAGTTGATTAAAGTTAAATAAAGTTAATTAAAGTTAGTTATCTAACAGTAATAGTATATTAAATTGACTTCAAATTGAAGGTCCACGACATTACAAGTGCCATGGGAAAAGAAATGACCAAAAGCACCGTTTCTGCCACCTTCATCGCCCGTAAAAGCGTGGGCCAAACAGGAAAAACTCATCCGTTGGTTGCGGCCGTTTTGGAAGCGAAAGCTCGTGAAGAAGCCGAAGCCGCCGGGATTCCTTGGGCTGAACGTAAAGAGTCAATCATTTCAGCCACAAATGTGAGCTTTGGACGGAAGGAATCTTTGGGAGTTTGGCCAAGGAAAGAATCAAATCCGCTTTTAGCCGCAGTGCTCCAACAAGCAAGGCGGGAATCAATGGAACGAGGAATTTCAAATGTTCTTACAAGCCCAAAGCTCGAACTTCCCACAACTGTCCAAGAACTCCCGGAAGAACAAAATACAGAAAGTGACAAAACAAATCCTCAAAGACGAACTTCAATATCCCGCCAACGTAAAGATAGTCTAAATTCTGCGAATAGTATAAATTCTGCGAAGGAAAGGAAAGATAGTTTAAATTCTGCGAATAGGGAACGTAAAGACAGTCTAAATTCTGCAAATTCTGGAACCACAGCAAAAGTTACAGAAGATCAAAATGGACAAAGAAGAAGTTCAATTACAAGGCGGGAATCTTCAGTTGGAAGGAGAAATTCAATTGTAAGGCGCGATTCTTTGACTCCGTCCATTTTGGAGAAAAACGAAGACCAAGGAGTTGAGGGGCGGGAGGAAAAGGGAAGGAGGGAAAGTTCAAATAAAGTTCACACCGTTTTACTCCTCAATCAAATGAAAGGCGGGAGGAAAAAGAGCAGTTCAAATGAAATTTCCCCACAAGATCAACCAGACGATGTGGAAGTCGAAGAAGTTTTTGAAAGACCGCAAACACAAGAGGAATTGAACGATTCAATGAAAATTGCTCAGATTGTGGATGAAACTGGTCCTGGGTTTAATGTAAATAAAAAACGCAATATGATACCAATATAACTTTAAAATATATTAAAATCTTTTAAATATAAACAATTAATATTTAATTTAATTTTAAATTTCTTTTTTAATTTAAGACTGTTCGTAGCGGATCAGAAAATCATAAAAGATTAATGCACAGAAAAAAAGCTTTGTTCAAAAAATGGGCCAAATTCTATCAACTTGTTTGTGCTTGGAGGATGATGGTCAACAAATACGGAAATGTGAGAAAGCCCATTTGGAACTTATTAAAATTAAATTAACATTTAATTTACAATTAGATGATTAATCATTAATAAACAATTAATTATTAATCTTTCAATTAGCAATAAGTTAGTTAACCATTATTCGGTTATAAATTTTAATTGTGTTTCAGGACACTTCCAATTCCATCAAGCTCCAGCTTCTCCGTGGCAAAATGCGAACAATCAACGAGTTGATGAACGAAGCCGGAGCGATCAAAGTCAAATGCCAACAAGAAATCGAAGAGATGCGTCCGAACGTAGAAGAAGCGTACAAAGAAACGGAACTTCCTTACTGCGCCCTTGACCTCATGCGATCAGTTAGATTTAATCCGCCACAAGCTGTACAACTCGTCATGGGAGCAATTTGCATCCTTAAGGTAAAAATAATTAATCATTGCTTATATCTTAATACACTTAACGTATTTACAATATTTAGTTAATAATTAATTTAATTAGGGACTCGAGCCAGAATTTACTTTGAGTGCTGGTCAAAAGATCATTAGCCATATGGACTATTGGGGAACGTCGAAGAAACTCCTTGCCTGCAACTTCCACGAAGAACTCTCTGACTTACGGAAGAGTGAAAACATCCATTATCCAAATATTCTCGAATTCCAAGAAATCATTCTCAACAACCCTGACTTCAATAGAGAGAAAATCAAAAGGGCTTTCCCACCTTGTGCAAGTAAAATCAATTAACTTTAAAGTCAGCACATTTTTAAAATGGAATAATTAATTAAATTGTCATATTTAATTGTTGTTTGATTCTTCAGTTTTGTACGATTGGATCTTGAAGGTTGAAGCTTATGGAATTGTTGTGTGCCAAGTGAAGGAGAAGCAAGAGACAATCCAAACAGCGGAGAACATGATCAGAAAAGGGGAGCTCATTTTAAAGCAGTTGGAAAAAGCTCTTCGGAAAGTGGAGAAAAGAAGAAGCCAAGAACTTTTCAACCCAAAACCAATATCAGTCAGACTCAATCAATCAAACAAATACAATTAAAGTTTAATTTAATTACTAAATACGTTTATAAGGATAATGTACTCTAGGTCATGTAAATGTCATAGGTCATGTATTTACACAAGCATATGCATATGGTTTTATATTCAAAATGTACAAAAAGTTTATAATAATGAAATATTTCAGGTATACTGTACCCATTTTCAGGTATATATACCTGTTTTATACCCTTTTTCTGCCCCAAGATCTGTACCCTGACCGTCGATCCCTGAATAAGACCCAAAAGTAAAATATGATAGGGAAAATATTTTTTATTGAAAATCCAAAACATGTGTGAATGGTCCATTTGTA
>JAQGBZ010000487.1:0-41388 GCA_034687125.1 Neelides folsomi
GAAAATTAAAAAAATCCTTTCAACCCCCCAAATTTAAAATTGAATTATGTAGTTAATGGTAATTTTTTTCGGCTTTTGTCTTTAAAAAATTCTTAAACCTTTAACGTTGATTAACCAAAAGAATTAAATGACCCATTTTGTTCAGAATTCAACGGTCCTTGATTAAAACATTTAATGTCATGGATTGGCCCTTTAGTTTTTTAATTATTCTCAATAATAAATGTAAACCCCCCCCCCCTTTCCCCCACTCCTCACGGCATTTGGGGTGAATATCTCCGCAACGGTGGACTTTAAAGAAAAAATCTCCCGTCATGTTGATCCTTGGATCTTACTCGACCGGTTGGCATTAAAAGTTTGGTCGTGGGCACAATGGCGAAAGCTGTAGGTCGCCTGATTGAATTCCCCAAATTAAGCTTCTTATATAGCGGGATTTATAACTTATAACGTTGTAATAATAAATCAAACTTATAATAAAAATATT
This sequence comes from Neelides folsomi, assembly GCA_034687125.1. Classification (NCBI taxonomy): domain Eukaryota; kingdom Metazoa; phylum Arthropoda; class Collembola; order Neelipleona; family Neelidae; genus Neelides; species Neelides folsomi. The sequence goes on from JAQGBZ010000487.1 coordinate 482, forward strand.
GTAATTAAAAAGTATACGAATTAAAAATTGACTAACTTGAAGATACTTACCAGAAAATAAAAGTTTATATAAAAAATGTCTTATAAGAATAATTAAATTGGTTTTATGATTCTCATCCTTCTAATGGTAAAAAGGGTTAAATTGTAAAGATGAGTTTCATTTCAACTTTTACTGCTAGTTTTAGATGTACTTGGATGAATGGTTAAGACGCTGTATAACAAATGGACTTTTCGTGCGATTATTACCATTGCAATCAACCTTCATGTCCCCTCAAGAACTCTTTGAAGAGAAAGAGAAATGCCGTCGCTCTTTTAATGTGCTAAGTAATAAACTTTCAACTTTCTCTTACTCAAAAAGTTCAAGACTTACTCAACTTTTTTCTTCTTTTTTTCTTCTTCTGAGGAGTCTGTACAAAAATGCATTATTACTTGTGAACATCTCAAAGACTTGAAGCTTGAGTTGAAATGCAACATCTTATTTTTATTTCATGGCCTCATTTGTTGAATCGCTTCATTATGTATTAAATAATATTTACAATTTGACGATGTTTATAATTTTTAAAGAACTATATATTAAAACAATTAATCTTAGTTTTAAAAGTTGGAAAAAGAACATCATCCGTTAATTAAAATTATTAATACAAATGCCTATTTATGTAGTTGCATTTACTAATTATGTAACTTTTTTTTGTAAAAAATGCATTCTGATCTGAGTAATAAATAAATCGTGAGAACTTCCCACGTGCATTTAAGATTAAAAAGATGAGTCTCATTTTTCTTTGGAATCTTTTGGAAAAATATATTTGCTTGGAGTTTTGAGTCCGCTTGAGTCTTCCAGTGTTGGGATTAGGCGAGAAATATATTTGTATTAAATCTCCGGGAATGGGAGTGAAATGAAGTGGGGAGAAATGGACTTTGAGAGGAAAATGTGGATCAAAATGGGCTTAACGCTCTCCTGAGTCTTTCCCTTACTTTCCACTTTCTATCATGGACCAACTAATCTTTCCCCAAATTGGGATCCGAATCTAATGGGCGGATTTCCGATCCCAAAGATCAGCTCATATTTCTCATAACTTAATCTCAATTTTCACAAGAACTAAATATATGTATAGAATTACAATTGGAATTCAAGCTATCTTTACTTTCTTTACCAAATAAATGAATTTTATTTGGCAAGTGAAATATAAAGGGCAATTCCGGCAGATCTAACCTCTATAAATTAGAATATTTTTTATATTAAATTATTAAAATAAATTTAACCAACTTATGGGCCAAATTTTAAAAAGTTTTTAAAATGTCATTGTCATTTAATTGTGAATTGAGTAAAAGTAGTAGAAAAGAAATAAAGTTTTGAAACAACATCTTGTTTCCCACATCTGTCAATTTGCAAAAGTAAATTGAAGAGGAATTGAGTTAAAATCGGAATTGCAGTTGAAATTGCTTAAAAACCTTCCCACTTTTTCCCTTCCTCATCATGTGAAGTGAGAGATGAAAATAAATTAGATTGACTCAATTGAACCCTCAGAGATTTTTTTGCTCGGGGCCTTGTCTTGCAATTTCCTAACAAAATGTTCAAGTGGACTGCGACAGGAAATTCTTTCTGACTTTTTACTTTATAAATATACTTCATACATCTTAAATATAGTACTTTATCTATGTAATACCTTATATGTAACATGTAACACGTAACATGAACAGAGGCATACATAGAGTATAAGTAAACAGTGTAGAAATTTATAACCTTCATAGAGTATAAAGTATAACTAATATTACCTATATCTCATACGTATTGTTCATATTGAGTTAAACGCTCAAGGCTTTCCTATAATAAAAAGGAAATGTCCGTAATCCTGTAATGGGAATCCATATAAGCCATTTTGAAAATGATTGAAGTAGTAAGTTGTAATGCAGTGTGAACGTCTTTTCCGATAGGCTTCGGATTTAACTTGTCCTTGTTCGACCCAAACTGTCCCAGCTGCCCTGCGGTTCATTTGGGAATATATGAGTTGATCTGGACATGTTTTGAAACATTTTGGAACAGTTTGGAACAGTTTGGACCATGTGTGGTTTTCCATTATTGGCCATTCAAAAATGTTTATTTTCCTTTGGTCTCTTGAGGTCCTTTGGAGGATTGGTGTGGGAAGTCAAAGGGTGAAAACCTCAGAGAGTCAAAAGAAGAAAATGGAAATAAGTGAAAGTTGTTGTGACAGAATTCACTTGGTAGCGATGATTAAATTTCAAATATTCATGGTTTAAAGAAAATGAAGAGCACACATTGACTCGCTAAACACACTATTTCTACATAAATACTTCACTTAATGTAACTTCACCATTTAATATACCTCATCTCCACTTCACTTCCACTTCACCTATTCTATAGCAGATATTGTGAGAAGTTGAGAATTTATATCTCAAGCTTGAACCAGAATGTAGAGTGAAATAGGCAATATTAGGAATGTATGGAACCAGAAACAAAGCTGAATTTTAACACCAGAGTTCAACTGAGCCCTCGAGTATGATGAGGATTTCAAAACTTTAGAAACTTGGTGGGAGAGAACCGGAGAGTGAAAGCGGGTATTATGTGAAAATTATACGGAAGAGTCATTATAAAGCATAGTTAACAAATTAAAAATCATTATTCAAATGTTGTTTAAAGAACGTCTAAATTCAATGTGAATTATTTAATTCATTACATCAACTTATGAAATTATTACTTTTCCCTTCGGTTTAAACAAAGAGTTCAAACAAGGTTTTCCATATTCATAAATATCATAATGCATAATTAAATATTTTGGAACTTAAAATCTATAAACGATTATAATTAATTGATCTTCCAAATACTATTTTATAATTTCTTTTTCTAATTATTATCAATTTTTTAATAATTTTGAACAACATTTAAATTAAAAACAATTAATAAATGCGGAAAAATGATAAATGTAAATTTTTGCTGAGGATAAGTAATAAATCATTTCCTTTGTCTCATTTGCATTTTGGAGTATAAAAGGATGTCTGTGGGAAATATTTATATTCATGGTCTTAAAGCTTTTCTTCAACATGTGTTTACACTCCAAGTGAGAAAGTTGGGAGGGAGCGAGAAACATAATATTTAGCACGATGATGTCAACTGGGAATGGAATGTCATTCAACTTCAGAGCTTCACATAAATCACGACTTATCTCTACAAATATATTCAATTATCATCCCTCTTCAAGCTTTTTATTTGTCATTTCTTGGACTCAGAATTCTACCATTTGTTACTTATTTTTTAAAAGAATTTGAATCATTTTGGACAATTTAAAATATTGATATTTCAATCTCTTTAAATATATCTAGCGATTTTAAAAAATTGAGCCAATTTTCAAATCTTATACGAAAAAATTCATATCACAGAATTTAGTTTAAGATTTTATCACCGAGTTTTAGTAACTCACATTTTCAATTTTTTTAAATTTCTATTTGTTATCAAAAATATCGTGTGAATGTATTCTCAAAATGTTGTTCATTTGTAAATTTTAGGAATAAAGTTGATTGATGGAAGAGTTCAACCGAGAGCGTATTTTCCCACGTGGTTTATTTGGGCAATTGAGTTTCGTGTTAATAAGAGTGAGTGAAAGAGTGTGATAGATGATGCGTTGGTTGTGTGTTTGTTGGCGGGTGAATTTGGCGGATTGCCACAGGGCCGAGGATTAGCTCGGCGGGTTGTCCAGTGTGAGTTTCTCCTCTGTTTCCCCCGGGACCCATCCTTCCCAATCACCCACACATAAATCCACGGACATACAAAACTTTTTCCGCAATTTTCACCCTCACACGATTCGCCAAAGTGTGGGGGAAAAGAACACGTCATAAAACATCCATTCTTTTACATTCACTCTTCTTTTATGCACCAACATTTTTATTCCATGACCTCCACGAAGAAAATTTATATTTAAAATTGCAATCAATATTAAATAACTTTTACTACGAGTGGGAAACTATTTAATTTGTTGTAATTAATCACACTTAATCTTAGACGAAGTTGAAATGAATCTTGATCTCGAGAAAACAAAGTTATGCCTGAAATTGAGAATAAATGCTGATCTCATGGAATCGTCAGCTAAAAGCTCAACCCGATTACCGATATCTTCTAATCCTCTTTCCTTCTCCGCGTGTCTTCATGTGATTAGCTGTAAGAGAAAGGATAATTTCCACCTCACTTTCATCTTCAAAGATCTGTTGAAATCTAATCAATTTCTCCTTCCTTTCCTTGTAATTGTTATTTCACTCTTCTTCTCTCCTTCACTCAACAACTCTTAAACAGGCTCGAACAACTTTCAACATACAAATTGATAAATGAATAAAAAATACAAAAAATTCTTTGTTATATTCTCAACTTTTTTTCATCTTATCCTTATACAAATACACAACAAAAGTATTTGGAATACCTTATACAATACCCATATGATACAATATACAGATACTTATATTACAGATACAGTTTCTAATATTCAATAATAGGTACTTTTAGGATATTTGAAGTAGAGTATATATATTATTGATATATTTGTCACATTAAAAAGAAATTTATTACTTACTAAGCTTAGTATATATATTTATATACAAGTGGTTGAATAATGAATCAAAGGTTGAGACAATCTGTCATAAAGATTCTGGAAGTAATTCATCGGAATTTTATCTCCTAAAGTTCTTGAATGGTAATAGGAGGATTAATATTGTGGAGACTTCTCTTCCTCTCATTCAATTCATTGAATGCAGTGAATGGGAGAGAATGTGAAAGGAAAATATTTTCCCTTCCTGAGTCAATACGAGCTTTTTTCTCCTTCATAAATCAGCCTTCTTTAAGGGCGGGTGGGGCGGCGATTTTGTCCCAGAACCCCATTTTCGCCCCATCACTCCAAGTTTGAAACCTCCCGCCTCCTCCACACCACTCAACTTTCAAATCTCCCGCCTCCGCCCCACTCAAACTCAATTTTTAACCCTAAGAGAAAGAGTTGAAGTGTCACTTTGGAAATGTCAAAAACTTTATGCTTTCCCTCCATTTTATGTCTTTTATCCCTCTCATGCTTTTCCTCTTTATTACGACAAAAGCTTCCGTTGGGCTTTTACTTTATAACTCAAGAGTTGTTATGAGCAAGGAAGACCAAAAGCATCCAAAGCATCTTTAGAATCGAATAGTGAAACTCCTTAAGTCCTTTTGGCTTCTTCCATACCATGATTAAAGAAGCATTTTGACAGATTTTATAAAGAATCTAAAGCATCCAAAGCATCCAGGGAAAAATAAAGCATCCGTAGCTTCAAAATTACATAAATGAACGCTTAACAAGCCTTATTTAAGATAAAACGAGGGAATTTTTGAGCAAAACAGAAAAAATATCTAGTTAGGTTAGGTTATAGTCCCTAAATTAATTTTTGTTTCCCAAAACAGCTGAGAGGAGTTTTATTGAATTAAAATAGGTTTTCACATCTTCCCGTAAAAATTTGGCTGATTTCAATATGGAGAGTTAATTTTATTTGTGATAATTATATTGAAAATGATAGTATGAGACAGTTTAAGTGGAATTTTAGTATAGATTAAAAATACAACAATGAAATACATATTTATGTATTTATATATAATAAAATAATAAAGCATCTAAAGCATCCGTTTAAAAAAATAAAGCATCCATTTAAAAATAATAAAGCATCCAGTGGTCTGAGAGACATATGGGTTTAAAGGCAGTATATAGTTTCACTCATGACAAAATGGTTTTACTTGTCCTAAATGGTCTCAAACTCTGTACAAAAAGTTTAAACCAAGTTTTTGATCATTTCGGATTACAAGTTGTCTTTTGGAACCACGCGCCCGCATGTTTGTCATGCATCAATTTCTGTCGACTTTACATCGCCATTCCTTCCACATACATTGACTCCTCTCTCAAAGAGATCCCAAAAAGAGGAGAAGATAGAGAGATAAATTCAAAGATAAAGTGCGTAGAGTTGGGGAGAATACAAGATCACTCCCCATTCAGACCAATTGGAAAAGTTGGAACTGAGAGAGAAAAATCCTCAAAATTAAGGATTCTTTGCACACATGCAAAAATCCGCCTTTCGCAAACTTTTTCTTTCAACTATTTTTCAACGGTCAAAAAAAAAGATCTCCAATCAATTTTATTACTATTGAAAATTATTTTTATGAAAAATGTTGTCAGCATTTTTTGCAAAGCATGAAACTTTTTGAAATTGAGGTTTATATCTTTTAATAATATTAGAATCGGTCAATACCTAAAAATTATTAATTTAAACAATCGTTATAAAAATTATTTATAAAAATGTTATGTAAATATATTTATCTACACTAATTAATTAATTAATCTTTCTATTATTATAATGAGATTTAAATTGTCAAATCAAAAAGATTCTTAAATTTTAATTTAACTCCAATTTTGAATAATTATAATTTAATATGAGTCCATTTGCTTTGAAGTTGATTTTCCCCTTTGTGAAGCATGAGATTAGAAATGAGGTTTAATGAAATGGTCAAACGGTCCAGCGACCTGACCATAAAATGTGTCAAAGCTAATGGGAAATCTCCTCGACATCTCGCGTATCTCCCCCACACATCCAACTGATATATTATCCTCCACAATTCCACATGTATTCTCCTTTGTCGTACACGAGTAGTTGTAATGCGAATGTGTCCTCGAGTGATTAAATGGTCCTTTGACTCCTTGACCAAGATGGATGAGGGCGAATACAATTAGCAGAGTGGATGCAAAGTGTTCGGTCATTCAATGACACAAAAGGTATCCTCATTGTGTTCATTCCCATACCCAAATTCTTTCCTCGTCTCTTTTACAACAAGATTCCCAACAAGAACCTTCACAGAGCAAAGTTGAGCATAAGAAAGGAGAATTTCTCTCCCATCACAGACAACGCATGTCTTTCCCTTTCCAAACTCACCAAACTCCCGAATTCTCTCAACATTCTCTCCGGGAAGTGAGGAGAAGAATTTTCTCCGCTCTCCCGATCTCCTTCAACCCTTTTCAACTCCAACACATAATTAATTCAACTCCGCGCCTTCACACGCATTTTTAATTAACACAACTTTGAAATAAAATTAATTCAACTTTCTTTAATCAAGTCTTAAATTACCAATCATTAAAGTTTTCAATATTATACCTATACTTACATCTTAAAATTGTAGCTTTATTCTTGGAAATTATGTCCCGGTGAGGTGGAAGAGTTTTAGAAATAGAGTTTTGTTGTACTTGGAAAGTGTCAGGATTGTCTCTCCTGTGTGAGTGGGAAGTGAGGAGATCCGCATGGGGTAAAAAGTGAGTTAGACGGACAGATTTTGACGGGGAGTTTGGGAAGGATGCGAGGCGGAGGATACGAAGGAAGTCCCGGGAGCTACTTTTACAGACCGGGAAACAGATATGAAGAGGAAGGGGAAGCCCTGAGGAGACTAAAAACTTTCAATACTCCCACACACCTTCAACAGGTAAATTAAAACTTTCCTTCTTCCTTAAACTAATTGAGAAAGAAAAGTGCAAAAGAGATGTTAAAAGAAAATCTTGAGATTTCAATCAAATGGCTTATAAATGAATGCTAAGCTTATTATTGTTTGCTAAATGTGAGAATTTGTAGTTAATAAAAAGGATATAAGTAATTACACGTTTACTTCATATGATATATCATTGAACCAAACTATTAACTTAAAGTGATCAGATTTAATTTAATTATTAATATTTAATTTAATTTTCGACTTCTATGAATTTGGGTAGAATTTAGTAAATGAGTCATTTAAAATGATGATCTTTATTGGTCATTAAAAGCGATGTCCCTTTAAATGATTAAATGACATCAATCAAATGGCAAGTTGTGCATTTTATTACATCCTCTTCCACCCGTTGACTTTTATGGCCAAGTTCTCCTACTTTACCTACATTCATTTCATTCATAGTTTCAGGAGACTCAAAGTATGTCAAGGCGCTCTTTAACCAAAAGAAATTCACTTCAACAATTTTACTATCAAAGTACAATAAACCTAACAAATAAAATCTTCTGTTGCAGTAAAAATACACGAACTAAAAAAGTCCTAAAGAAATTATCATTAGACTTGTCTTAAATGACTAAATTAACTTAAATTTGAAAATTCATCCTTTTTTGAATAAAATGGGCACATTTATAGTATAAAAATATTTAAAAATCACTCAATATTTTATATAAAATTTTTCATATTGAAATTTTTGTATTAAAATTACAGTTATTTTATTTTTTTGTTCGAATACCTATTATACTTCTGATAATATTTCTGTATTGATTCTGATGTCTGGAAAAATATGATATACGGGAATTATTTAAATCCATGTTTCATTACATATTAAAGTAAAGGAATAAAATATGACCGGAAATAGTTTTGAGTGGGAGGTTCATTTTTGATTCTGGTTAAAATTCAGCGTTGAGTGCGTGGGTTGGGTTGGAACTGTTGGATGTTTGAACCAAAGGTTTTATTCATTGGGTGGGGAGTCCCTTGAGAGATCCCCGAATTTGAGACTGAAAGAGATGGATTCATATTCACCTCTCATATCTCATGAATAACATCTCTAATATTCCGTACCCACAACATTCCTTTACTATTTCATGTCGCATTAGGTATTTTATCAAAATTATATCATATACGATATCTGTATATTACATTCGTTTTATATTATACAATCTGCATTTATAGTATTTATGAAATCCAAAGAGCAACATTACACCTCTGAGAGTGAAGGACTAAAGATGAATTGTTAATCTTCCCCTCAACCACTTTATAAACCAAAGTGCACAGGCGAATAGTAAAAAATTATAAAAAATTAAACATTGTAAAATCCGCCAGGTTTAGAATAATTTAATGAACCTATAAATAATCTTCTTTGAATTTTGATTAACCATTATTATTTTAAAAATAAAAAACGATTTATATTCATAATAGTTCTCAACATTTTATTTTATCCATTAAATGTATCACAATGGATAAATGGGTGAAGGTAAGAGGAATATAAAACAAAATATTTCTCTTTAGGATTCTGCTAAAGGGTTTAGCAAAGTGAAACGTGAATGATGGAAGAACGAGAGTTCCATGTTTAATAGACCTGAAACGAGGAGGAAAGAAAGAGTGAAAATTTCTATAGGTTTTATTTTAGGATAATGGGCCCACTTTCTTCAAGGATTGTCTTTCTCACGTTTCGCCTCAGGAAAGTCAAGGTTTCTCATGGAAAGACCTAAAGATTTGAACAAGAAAGACTCATAGACCCAAGGAGAAACTCATAGAGAAGCTCATGGAGAAATTCACGCTCGTAGAGGAACTCAGGAACTCGTAGAAGAACTAATGGAGAGATTCAAAGAGTCATAGAGAGATTCAAAGGTGTATGCAATAGAACATAGAAAAGAGATTGAAAGACGCATAGAGATCCTCATAGACATGAAGGAAAGTCTGATGGAAAGTCATGGAGGAATGAAGGAATAGATGAAGGAAGGGAATGGAGGAATATGAGAGATATTTTCCCCCTTTTCGCCTTCTTTCTCTCGAGGGCGAAGGAAGGAGACGAAGGAGGAGAATGAGAAAACGTGCACGGAAATTTTGATCCGGCCATTCTTCCTTAAATTAACCGGAGCTCAGGAGGACAATTTGGGATTAGACGAACATTGAGACCCCATCGACTCCCATTTGTGACTTCATGGCCTCTTATGGGGACGTTCATGAGGACAACAACAGTTTTTAAATGCTCGATCAAAATTAAGCTTTGTGGGTAGAAAATCCATATAGGAGAATAACACCAGAAGGTCCAATATTTTTATTTTAGATTTTCTCAAGGTATTTTGTTCTATTTTTCTACATTTTTCTTTTAGTATTAAGTATTTTAGATTTTCTAGGCACACTTTGTATTACATTTTACGCTACATTTATTGTTAGTATAGGAAAATGTAACAGAATGTAGTTTTTATTTCCCGCGTACCTCAGAATGGGAAATGGGAATTGAAAATTCTGAATGGTCGCCCAATGCTTGAAATGGGCCATAAAGGGAATGCAGAGTTTGGGCGAAATGGTCTCGCTAAAAGAATTGTAGTGCTATTAGAGCTAAATGTTTGGGAATTATCCTAATTAAACTCCCTCTCATTGATTATTAACCTTATGGGGAAGTTCCTCAATTGTCCTCGCCAGTTCAATGAAGACAATGGGAGAAGTGAAACCAAAAGTACGAAAGCGGGGAAAAGGACAAAAGTAGATTTTGATTTCCAAAATTGAATCTAGAAAATAAAAGTCTTCAATTTCCATTTAGTCAAATGAGATGGGCGAAATGAGGTCAAAGGCTGTAGGGGAATTGGATGAAAAATTTATAATTTCAAATATCAGACCTTCATAAGATTTATATCTATATTTATATGAAATACCTTTCATAGTACAAGGTATCTGTACAAGTAGAATATCCTTATAGTTTACATACGATGAAATGAATATAATATAGAGTAGGTATGAAGTTACAACAGATAATATAAAACGGTCCACCTTATATTTTGAGTGCATTAAAGTCTCTTATTACATATCTCATACAGTCCTTTATGTTTAAAGTTTGAATGCACGAAATATTTGAGGCATTATATGGTATTTTATAAGTATGTAGAATCCAGGTATTTGATATTTGACTTTTGTATGCATCAGGGATTTATAGGAAAGAACATAAAAGCATTATTCATAATATAAAATGGAGCCAAGGGGCTATCACTTTTATTTTTATCCATGATAAACCCTATTTATTAAAATATATCACATACATTTTACGTATAAACTTTAACATTTCAAAAGCAGTATACAAAAATATAAAAAAAACTATTATAGGAAATATAACATTACTTGAATTATATGTTATAAGCAATATAAACGATATATAAAAATATAACTGTGCAGAAATGAAATGATGTTAAAAATATAAGTATAGTAATGCGATGTCTGTATTAGTAGTTTAATATAGTTATATATGAAGTTATAAATTGTTATTATAATAATATAAGGACGATATAAAATGATATTTTAGGTTCTTTTGGAGTGTGAATAAAATTAAATGTATTGAGTGAAAGGATGCGATGGAAGTCAAATGGCTTCCCGCATCGTGTCCCGTTTGACTCCTCTTTGGTGAGCGATGTGTAAAAAGGCTCAATTGAGAATTTGGCGGGTGCCGCGTTGAGGATTTTCCTTTTCCTTCCGGAGTTCTGTGCCGGATCTCGCATCACTCACGGGTCATGAAAACGAAGGAAGACTTCCAAGAAATCTCACCACTTTGGGAATCTCTGGGTTGTGCCGAGGTTTGGAATTTGGAACGATTTGTAACCTCAGGGCCATCTCCGCTCATTGAAGAGGAACTGGCTGAGCAAATAAAAGTGAATTGTAGGGAAGATAAATCTCGTCAAACTGTGGAATATTATATTTGCCGGGTAAATAACTGTACAATTTAAATTCAAATTCGATTGAGGAACCGCAGCCGCTCCACCGCCAGACGCATCCAATGTTTTATCAACCGGATCGCATGCTGACAATGGCAAATTTCTCCCCAACAAATCCAAAGGCGGCGAAGTTGAAAGGAATTTACGTCCAGGGTCGCCGAGCTTCCCGCAAATTGAAACATTCTTTTGTCGCATTGAGAAATTGAGATGGGGAGAAATCGTGAACGAGAAATTGAAAAAGAAAAAAATTCAGAAAAATTTCTGCTTTGAGTTCAAATGCAATTTGCACTCAGGATCATTATTTAGATATTTTGAACGATAAAAATATGGAAGTCTGAATAAGTACTTGAATGCCAAGTGGAGATAAATTCAGTTTTTGCAAATTTTAAAATTTCAAATTTTTTAGAACATTTTTCCCAAATTGAAAAATCTTGCAATTTCTTTCAAAATCCAAATTGCGCATATTTTAACATTACCTTTGTAAATGTAATTCAATCCAACTTTGGAAACTTCATCTTTTTCCAATGTTCTTAGAATAGACCTTTTACAATTACATAGTCAACTTAGTGATCAGTAAAATGGGACTTTAGTAATTTGATCCAAATGAATAGTAAATGTTACTTAATAATTTAGCCGAGGATTTCCACTTGAGACTAATGATTACATCTCGTTAATTAACAAGCTTTTCTCTTAGAATCTAAAATGACAATTGTTCAGCCCGATTCCCATTAGACATTATTTAAAGTCTCGTCATTTCCATTAATAATTACTATTAAATTTTAATCCAGATTGATTGGCTTTTCTGATACACATTGCAATTATAAAATTACGAGTATCATTATTCAAAGCCAAAGTTCATAGTATCGTGTTAATTAGGATTTAATGATGTTAATCAAATTAAATTCCCATATTTCAACTTCACATTCAAGCTTCGTTAATTTTTATTAATGAATTTGGGTTTAAATTAACAAGTTTAATTCCCACGTTCTTTCCCGACTTGAACAATACCCATTTCATACCCCTTTTGATCTTCACTAAAAATGAGCAAATAAATGAAGGAGAAAAGGTAGAATAGTTGAAGAAATAAAGTTGAAATGGTTCAAGTTTCATTTGAAGGTTTTGGGAAAAGTCAAAGGGATAGTTTTTGAGTCGAAAAGGATCAGTCTGAGGGTAATGGAACTAATTGGGAACTTTGGACCAAACTTCTCTTTTCTCCCGGTCCGAAATCTCTAAATTACTCGCACTCAATGAGACTTCAAAGCCTTCGAGTCCTCACGCTCATCCATTATGCAAATTCATTCAGCAAATTTATTTGAACACTCCTTGTTTACTCCCAAATATATACCATACTTAAAAGTATCAAATATACGACGCGAATCTTTGTGCAAATTCTTATCTCCAGATACTTAAATTCAGATCAAATTTCGTTTCTCCACCCATTACATCATGTTAACGCTTCCAGTAAGTTAAATTCAAAAATCAATGCGGGAAAGATGTACTCAATTAAATCATGATTGACCATTATGAAAAATGTTAAATGCTTTTAGAAATTAAAAGTTCCTTCAAAGGAATATTAATTTATATGAGCAATTTCTGTAAGTGGAGGAAACGGAGGGAAGAGAAATGTTATAAAGTGAGATTTTAACTCTTTTTTGACTTTTCCATTTGAAAACGTGTTTTAGGGAAAGAGGGAACATACGTTCCACAAACTCTCGTCTTGAATAATAATTTAAAAGTGTTAGTTTTAAATTTGCCCATCTGGCGAAAGGAAAATATTCGACATGTGTTTTTTAAGCCTTGCATATCTAAAATACATTTTTTTCTTTGCTCCAAAAAATCTGAATAAAATTCACACACGGTCTGAACATTAGCTTCAAAAAATTATTTATATTGCGTTGTTCAAAGTATGCATAATTTTCTTATAGGATTAAACAGGATTTTATATACATTTTATATTGATATATATTTGTATTATTATAATATGGTCTGCTATTCCTATTGTCTAAATATGTAAAATTCTAAAATGACTGAATATGACTATAATTTTTATATTTTAGCATAATGCGACACTTAGCCAAAAATTCAACTTGATACTATTTTAATGAGAAATGGACCTGGATTTTAATGAGAAAAGGATTAAAAACCCTATTCGTATAAAACCCTGTTTTGTTTAATTTCTTTCATTTGAACCATTTGAAATGGTTGGAATTAAATATTAAAATTGTGTAGAATTACGAGAGTGAAATATTTTATTTATCATCCCATTGAGGAATGATGAAAAATGTAAAAGCGGAGGTGGTTAAGCTGGGAGAGGCTTATGAGCTTACAGCTTATCATTTTTCCATCCAACACTTTCCCGAGATGGGCATCCGATTTTCCTCCCTGGCCCATTTATTAAAGTATCCCAAGCGGAATGATGTCCCTGGATTTTTAGCCCAATCTTCACTCGATCCCATATCTTATTCTTCATCGAACTCAGGTCCCTGAAATTCCCTGCTTAGATATTTCATTTGGGCAAAGGAAGAATCACCTATGCATAAGTATGCCTATTTATTATAACAATTTATAGCACCAGCTCGCAAAACACATAAACTAACAACTCTTGTGCTTATACAGACTTTATGTAGAAATCCATTTTTATTCATTTAGTTTTGTTGTCTTGATATGCTAGAAATTCACAGTTGGTCATTTTGAAAGCAATGGGATGTTTACATGTAAATAATAGGAAACCACTCACAAAGTTGATCAAAGTTCACATGTAAAAGATGTAATAGATCAACCCGAAGAATTCGCTATAATCCAAACCTCTATAACTCTATGCTTTTCCTATATGCAATACATTCCAAGTTTGTACGTAAAAGACAGTCTTGAATAACTAAATACCTATATAAAATGCTTTTAAGTACTTGGATATAAAATGGATCTAAGGGATGTTTTTGGTTAAGAATAGGAAGAGGATTCCAGTTGAGTTGTTGAGTCTAAATGGGGTCTTCGTTTTGGATTATAAAAGAGAAGAAGTAACATGTGTTGTTTGTGAGAGTGGTGGAAGTGGCGGATTGGGTGGCGGAATTAAGAGGAATTAGCACAAGCCTGAGGGAGACAGATACGCTTCCATACACTTCCCCCCATACACTTCTCTTTCGATGGAGACGAATGGGCTGCGGGTGAAGAGGAATCCCAAAACCCCACACACCATCGATCCACCCAGTGCTTATTAATAAAAATTAACGCCCTTCCTCTTGAGGACTGTAAATAACGGGACGGGCACTTTGGAAGGACTTCAACTCTTTCCACTTCACTTACTTTATGAACTTACTTGAAAATTCCAAAAATCAAATTTTAAAAATCATTCCCTACACTTTATACTCATACTTTATACTTGGTACTTAAAGTTAGATATGAACTTGCATCATGTTTATGATGCTTACAATTTAGATCTTATTTTTTATTATTAAATATTGAAAGTGAAAAGCTGAGTAGCAGATTGGAGAAAGAATAATTAAATATTGATGTCTAATGAAAGTATCTATAATTTATTTGAAATGAGGTTTTTTTTAAAAAAGAGATTTGGTATAGAGAGAAGTGAGAAGCTACAATATGAGAAAAATATTAATTGGCGGGAAAGTTTGTCTTGTCATCCGCCTTTCTCATCCCACCTTTTTGTGTCAAAAGTTTAGGAGTTTTGGTGGAGTTTGAATAACTGTGAGTTTGGTTACTTAACAACTTTTTCTTCTCTGACAGTGATCCAAAAGAATTGATTGAAAGCTCAGAAAAACTGTTGTCAGTTTGACGTTATTACCCTTCTTTTCCCTTTAAATTAAACCTCGTCTGTCCTCCAGACTTCCGAACAACGCAACTTCAAAATTCCCCCTTAAAACTTATTCCTTTGAATCAATTTTTTCCTCTTATGAATTGTTGAGAAAGTTGGGAATTAAAATTTATGCTTTTCCCCCTTTGCTGACTCGTAAATAATTCCAAATAATTCCCAATATACTCTCCTATACTTAAAACTCTTAAAAACTTTTCTTAAAAAAACTTAAGCTGCCTTAAATTTCATTTCTTCAAACCCCTTCATTCCCCCCGAAGAAAAAAAGAATTCTCTCAAGAGTTAAAAAAACCATTGAAATATATCAAAATACATTAAAATATACCTTGAATATGAAAGTTAGTGTGGGAGCAAATAAATAATTTTTATTAAAAACTCCTTTCCGAGAAAGTTTCCAAAAGAGTTCTTACGTATTATTAAATAACCATTTTATACGGAATTTAAATGCAGGGACTTAAAGGAGGTAAATTATTCGCGCATGCATGAAAAAGAAAAAAAAGACGAGAATTGGAAACAAGGTTTTCAACATATCATTAAAAAAGCTCAGAGGACCATCACATCGCTATAATAATATACACAGTCTCCATAGAAGATTTGCACAAGATTGTATCTCTTCTTTATTCTTGAATAAGTTTGAATTTGAAATGTTTAGGAGAAAGTCTTTTTGAGAGATGCGTGGGATAAATAGGAGTTTGAATCCTCTTTCAAATCTTCCCTATATGTTGAGCAATGTTGAGCCCTGTTGGGGTCTGTTTTATCTTTGGCTCGATTCGGATCTGAGAAATGTAAAAGGTAGGACGGGGGATAATAAGTTCCCTCATTTTGGAATAGAAGAAAACGTGCCATTTCCTTGACTTTGATTTCAAGGAATTTCCATATTCTTCCTTTGAGTCAATAAATTGCTCAGTTCGGTCCTCATCTCTTCTGATTGAGGCTTTGAAGTTGGGAGACGCCGATGCGGCGGGCGTCTGATTCCCCAAATCACTTTTCTCTCCAAATCTTAATAAAATAAAACAAAGGTCCCGACTTTCCAAGACTTCCAACTTCCTTCGACCTCTGGAGTGAGAAAATATTGATTTCCCATACATTCCCAACTCATCTTCGCTTCCAAGAGGAAACTTTCCCGGGAAAGTCTTGAGGGAAAAGGAATGAATATCATCATGTTGGGGATAGGGGTAATAATAATAATAAAACTAGGTAGATCCCATTTCTTTTTTACGTGAGCACCTCTACTAACTTTCGACTTTTCCCTCACCCATTTATTTTATAAAAATGACTTTTCCCAACCTTCAAATTTACCCAATGATCATCTAGTGATGGGAAATTTTACTCAAAAACTAACAGGTAAAAATAATTATTACTCAGAATAATCCGTTTTTAATAGATTTTTCATAATTTGATAGTGAAAAATTGAATCTCCCGCTTAATCTTAAATTAAAAGGAGGAAATTTATTAAAATGTCTCCATTGGGAATTTGAATTAAGAAAATGTAAAGTCATCATTCCACTCATCTTTTGAAGTATATACTTATTATATACCTACGCAGATATGCGAAGTTGAAAGAACGAAGGGAGGGAAAAGAAGGCGAGTGGAACTTTGAATAATTTAATGGGATTTGACAAACTCATTTATTAAAAAAGATGATTCGCGGATGATCCTTGGAGGTAATTTGAATTTGGGGAATTAATTGAATTTTTACGAACCCTTTGAACCTTTTTTTGCTTACTTTACCGGTTTTGAAATTTAATTTGGTTTTGATAATATCCTTAGGTGGAATGCGAATAAAATTAAACAAGGGCTGGGTTGGGTGGAAATGTTGTTTTTTGAAATGCTTTGATTGCCTTTCAACCACAGGTTTTCTTTAAAATCTCAATTTCCTCTGCTCAACTATTTCAGTCCATTGATCCTCGTGATCCTTCTGTGGCATGGGGAAAACATTATTAGCTATTTATTTCCTCTTTATATGTAAAATGATAAATTCAAGTTTGTATTGAGAGTTATACACAGACAGTATGAAGTTATAAAGAACTATTGTATTCATTACAATCCAATGATATACGATATGGAATGATATGGAATTTATATCTCTTCTCCATTTAACAATAAGGTTTCAAAAACAGAACCAATTTGGCTTTTTCTCTCAATTGACTTCAATTTACTCAATTAAACACAATTTACTCAAGAAATTATATTATAAAAAATTGTAGAAGATTCAAAGATTAAACTACAATAAAAATTAAAGAGCCAAAATGTATAAATATCAAAATAATTAATTTAAATTAAATTCGACTTTAACATTAATGGTAAGTTAAAAGTAGTATGTAATTTGAAATTTGAAATTCTCTGTGATCGTAAAGACCTCTGGATCCATTAGGAGTTTAAGAAGTATTTTGAAATTGGCTGAGATGTAAGAAAAAGTAGGATGAGGATCAAAGAAGTGTAAAAAGGGTGCAAATGGGCATTCCCTAATTTCCGTCCGCTCCTTTGACAGCCAATGTCTTTTTCTCTTGGCGAATTAGAGTCAAGTGGAAAGGCGAGGAAAAAATAGGAAAAAGGGAGGCTAAAAGACAATGTGGGAATGAAAGTCATCTTCCCCTATCCACCCGTAGAAAGAATGACAATGGAGGAAGCTGAATTGGAAAGTCAATCTATGGGGTTCAAAAAGGAACTCTCCTTTATTCAACAACCCGGCAAATTCCTTTCCGACCTTCAATGCCCGTTTCAGAAAACCTCATTCCTTCTCCTAACAAACTCCCACAATAGAATTCAATTCTAAAATATATTATAAATCACTTTACATTTTACATTTCGTACACTTCACTCAAATTGTTTTATTGAACCGTAAAATTTCTAATGTTTATATCAAGATATTTTAAATATAGAATATTTTTTATAATTATCAAGCAACTTTAAAGTTAAAAATTAATTAAAATGATTAACAAATAGATAGAAATATTTAAATGGTAAAACAGAATTTCATTTCATGTTCTTTGTTACCATTTATGATTTCCATTTTGAACTTTATTAATTTTATGAGAAGGGAAAGCGAAGTGCATTCCGAGGCCATAAATATTAAAGAGCTGAATGATAATGGAAGAAAAGGGCGGTCGTGATTTATACTAAGGCAGAAGGCATAAGTCATAGTCTTCGGACAATCAATACGCATTTCCCTAATTGTGCTCCGGAGTGAGCTGCGGGGAGGGAATAATTAGGGAGAGAAATTAGAAGGCCAATTAATCACTTCCTTGTCAGAAAATGGAGAAGACACTTTATATTTAATTTCCCTTTCTCTTCAGCTAATAAAACCTTTCGCTCCCTTTCTCTTTCCTTCCAGTCCATCACCACAAATGTTAAAGAAATAAAGGTTCATTAAATGAGAGGAAAATAACAGGAATAATACATCTTAAAATACAATTGTATAATTTCTGTATATCTTTCCTATCTTTATTATAATTTATTATTCCTCTTGGCCTTTACCTTCATTGGAATAAAAAGAAGTTGAAAGGAACTTGATAGATTCCCAGGTGAGAATGTCGATAAATGTGGAATGTAATCAATCATTGGTTCATCCACTTACTCGGCAATTGAAAGGGGGAGGATGAAGGTAGAAGGGCCATTTGTATCTCTCCTTTGATAATCGACTCAATGGGAAAGAACTGGATTTAAATTGAACCTCCGACTCATGCAGAACGACTCGAAATGGATTTTCCTCGTTCATGGGAAAGTGTAAAGGGATCTCCCAAATCCACTTTCACTATCAAGCAAAATATATATAATATCACTAATATACGAGTATGTATACAAACATTTACAAATGCTCATAACTACTTCATATACGCATTCAAATGTATATGTATGTACCTATGTAATATTGTAATATGTATTCTATACAGACAGATTTAGCATAAAAGCTAGAACGCATTTTCTTAAAATGGAAAAAATTATTTGTTGAATAAATTCAAAAAGTGCTTCAATTCTTATAAACATTTAAAAGAGACGATGAAGTTTTTATAATAATCTTATTTTATTAAGTAAATTAGCAATTATATTATTAGTTCTATTGTAAATTCGGTGGCGATGAAAGCCGTTAAGCTCTGTATATTACGATGAATTGAATATTGTTGATTTAACTTTTGCTAATTATTTAACAATTTCTCTCGAATCTTCCTAAAATCGATTATTTGGCAATTAAAGGAGCCAAATGCACCTGCTCCCTCCACTTCCCTTTAACCCTAAAATAATGAATGGAAAAACGTGGCGTTGGTTTCCCACTCCCATCCTCAACTTGGGAGGAATGAATGTTTGCAATTTCCAGTTCGCACAATTATAGTTGTTGAACATCCCTTGTTTGTTTAACTTAACTTTACTCAACCGAACATGCGGACCAATTGAAATTGGGAATAAAAAGACTCGTCACGACCGCCGACGTGCAGAGTTACAAATTCCTCTTCATTACTTTTTTCATCATGAGTACTTTGAAGGGCTCGGTAATATTGGCCCAGTGCCCAATGTCATATACAGATATGTATGTATACCTAGTACAGTTTATGTAGTATATGCATAATACATTTACCGTCAGTGCCGCACATTTCAAAAATCCGACCACTGTGACCAATTCATTTTATTTAGGATATTCCCTTTTACATATTACACAAATATACTTTAATATCTATGAAACTTTATATATTGTAAGTATAACTTTATGATAGTGTGTAAGATATATAGAATATATTTTATTATATTTGCAATAATGAACGTACGTGATTAAAATAAGGCGTATTAAATAAGAAGAAGAAAAGTTAATACAGTCGAGTGTATAAACTAGGTAGTGAATCACTTTAATGGGAACATGAATTGGGATACAAAAGGGAAGTTTGTCCTTTCCCACACAAAGACTCCTCCTTTTCTTCCTCCAACTTTGTCTCCTTTAAAATTTAATAATGGAGGAGGTGAAGAATAATAAGAAAGTTTAACATTCCAAACCACGACCTCAACTAATGGCCGCCTTTATCCAAAATACAATAGGTTTAATTATTTAAAATACCATCAATTTTATTCCAACTCCCTTTACTTGTTCCATATTCAATCCTCCCTTCAGGCCACCCTTGATATAATTTAATTGAAAGTAAATTATTAATTTACTCCTCTGGGACGTTTAAAATTTCCTTAAATGGACAAATTGGCCTCTTATTTAAAATTCTTTAATAAACATTTTTTCTTAAAGTTAGCATTTTTAATACATTTGTCTATATATCAATTGTATAAAAAGGAAGAAAACTTATGAAGCCTTAAATGAAGAAAAATGCTAAAGTTGGCCTTTGGAGAATTTTGACTCTTGGGATTGGAAAGGGCTGAAAGGGAATAATGGGAATAATACATGGGGAGTAAATTGAGGATAGGGAAATTGAAGGGGGTTTAATCCATTAAAGGAGTTATTTGAGAGACTCCGATGACTTTTATTTGAAAAGTTAGATAAATTAGAGCTGGGAGGATTCGTGGCTCAAACAACGGCCGTTTCGCGTCTCATCCTATTGGAAATTGGAAACTTTCCTCGTCCTTTTCCCAGCTCGAATTGGGCAAATGTGTGGAATTTGAAGCTGGAGATCGCGGTGCACGCAATGAAATAAACTAGGATTTGAAGAACAAGAAGGAAGAAGGGTGAGGATGGGAATCTCGTGTTGCGTAATCGAATTCAAACTCCAACCAATAAATTGCGGATGCAATGAAGGAATGGCCATATCAAAGTATTTAGAATTGATTTTGCAATTTGAGAAGGGAACGGGCGGAAATGGGAATTTCCCTCTAGGAAATTCACGCTCTGCTTTTAATTAAGACATTTTAATATCGCGTCTCTCTCCAACTCCTTTCAAAATAATGTAAAATCCACTCATGAATGTCATGAATAATTTTACACCACAATGGTTCGCGTTTATTTTAACCGCCAATGTTTTGATCAAATTCTCCATATGTCGCCCCAAATAAATTTTCAAAACTCAAAACAACTTTCGCAGAATCCTAACTAATAATTTATACTAATTTTTTAAAATATTAAATTAAATAATGTTAATCAAGAGGGTTTAAACTAGTTTTAAACTGTTAATAAATATTTAAATAAAGAAGTTAAAAATTAATTAAAATTTCATTTTACAACCATGATATATTTAATTAACTTTGTGTTTCCTTCCAGAAGGACACATTTGGTAAACACACATAATTGGTGTAAGCGGGAGGAATTTTAATTTTAATTCCTGCGGCCCGCCATATCATAATTTAATGGGATAGAATGTGTATGTGAGCGTGAAAGGACGAGTAAACATTTGGTGGTTATTTACATACAAGATGAACTTGTTCTGAGGTCGGTCGGCGTAAAGGCGTGCTATTAGTTGGGTTTATGGGGTCGAGAGATCGTAAAGTGTTGTAATGAGCCCATAACTCAAACTAATGAATTGTTGTTTCCAGGGGCGGGAGCCGGCGGGGCGTGGCGGGTATCCTGAAGGCGGCTGGGGATGGATCGTCTGTGCCTGTGCCTTTTTAGCTCATGTGACCACTTCGGGTGTTCAGCTCTCGGCGGGAGCCCTGCACATCATTCTTTCAAACAAATTTGCCGATTCTCATGTCCCGCGTAAGGACCATTTTGATTATAACTTATCGTTAATAATAACTCACTATTATGGGAGATCATTTACAGCCTAACTATAACTCACACTAACGGCCATCTTATTATTGTCATCACTTTAATTGTATTTTTTATCTGTATAAATATAATACAAAATTGTCTTACAGGACTATCAACGATACTTATCTAATAAAATAAATAATAAGAATTATTTTTAAAGTATTTTTATATTTTATATACGTTTTTATATTATTTAGTTAGTGAGACTAGTGAGACGTAATAAATATAAAAAGTTTCTATAAAGTTTTGGTACAAAGGCACTATTATTATTTAATACATTAGGATTGTAAAGTTTTTATGGCGAGAAATTTAATAAAATACGAAGAATAAAAAGGATATAATGATATAAGATTTTGTGATATGGGGAATATTTGCCATATAAATGCCTCTGTGAGACCTATAAGTCAAAAACGTGAAAAGGCATTAAGAAATTCCAAAGGGGTCTTTTTGCACTCCTCGTTTCCAGATTGGAGAAAGTTTGAAATATTTTCAATTTCTCCCCACCACCGCCCTTGGTATTTTATGGTCGAGGAGGCGAAGTGGGAATTTGTCTGATTTGTGATTTGAAGTCTCAAGCTGTCTCTAAATCCGCCCGGACCGGCCTGATAAAGCGGAAGAGACGGATGGAGGGAGGTGGGACAAAGTTTGAGATAATAAGGGAGTTGATGGGGCCAGCTGGGGATTCTCCTTCATTCCCTCCTCCCAAACTTTCTCATTTCACGCCCAAACAATTCACGAGTCGTAATTGTCCCACCAACTCCGCCTTCCCTAATTGTCCCCATTGAAGAGGGAAAGATAAGGAGTCCCGGGATTTATCCCCAAAGACACCAAATGACCCAATCAGGGAAACTCAGACAGTCACCCAACTACCAATTTTTATTAACTCACTTTCAACTTCAGACCAAACTTGTTCTTTGATATCTTATGATCCCAATCTTGGTCTACTTGGGAGGAAGAGAGATGGGGGAATTAATTTGACAGTCGCCAAAAGCCCGCCATCATTTAAATATTTGATTACTACACTTGACTGGAAACAACAAATGTTCACGACGCCTAAATCAGTTAATGATGAACTTTTGGGAGAGTTGAAAAGTTAAACAACCTTTTAGTTTCACTCATTCTAATTACTCATTACATTTCATCAACTATTTCTGACTAAAATTTTCTATCTTTATTACTTTGTATCGTATTCATATTCATATCACACCAATTTTAAATTATTTAGCGATTTTGTACTATATTTACTAATTAATTTATACAAACGTTAAAATATAATAGAAAAAATATAATTAAAATGGATTTTTTCTATTTTGATTTTTTCAACAAATTCTTCGAGCTATAAGATTAACCAAAAAGGAAATCTTGAAAAATGAAGAAAATTTTAAAATATGATGGAAAATATGGAAAGTGTAATTTCTCGTATAGTTGACAGAAGAAGGATGTTTCTAATAGAATTATCATATTTGAAAGCACAAGTTCCTGCTTAGGAATTCATGCATTAGAGAAAACACAAGTTTAAAAGATAGTGCTTTAGGATATAAAATCTAGACCGACAATATCCCTATTCATACAAGTCAAATATGATACACGACAGATACATATATAACTTTGTCTCATCTACGTATATCATATCTTCCAAGTAAGTGATACATTAGGATTTTAGGATTCCTAAGTTGGTCATAGGATATTGGATGGCATTAGAAAGTGATGGTTTTAAACGAGAAGCCGTGTTCCGTTGAAACCTTATGAGATCTCTCCGGTTCTCCAAGTGAAATATTCCCAAGAGGGTTTAAATATTAATGTTATCAGACCTCCTTGGCGGCGTTTCTTGGACCGTGAGCTGCCTCTACGCCCCGCTTGCCGTCAACTTGTGTCGGAGGAGAAATGCAAAGATCCTTTCTTTCGTCGGCGGACTTCTCTTCCCCATCGCCCTGCTTTCGACATCCTTTGCCTCGGAGCTCCACCAAATATTCTTCACGTAAACAACACTTTAATTATTGACTCCCACTTAATGGCACTCTCGGAGGAAACATTTGAGGGGAAAGAATCATGTAAATGGAAAAGGCAAAAAAACCAAATCAAAGACCCTTTTTTGTATTCATTTTTAAATGAATTTTAATTTATTCTTTAACTTGGTTAATTTATACTTTAATTTCCTTTAATGCATTCTTTAACTTTATAATAATGTTACTTACATATGTATGTATAAATACTACGAGTTACTCGTATATATTGTAGTAAACAATCTTATAAAGTTATACTGCTTATATTATAATGTAGTATAAAATACAGTATGTTACGTACAATAGATTTATCATCTGCACCATATACTTTCACTTTAATTAAAGAAGTTTTAAATTGTATGAACAATTTCCAATTAAATAATTGAATAATTGAGTAACTTTAATTAAATAAGTTGAACAAGTTTCTAATTAAATTCAATAGTTTTTAATTTAATAAATATACAATGTCCGTATATTGTATACCTAATACAAGTTTGAATTTTGCTACACTTTTATAATGCGTAAACTAAAGATGGATTGAGACATGAAATAAATAAAATTTGGAATTGGTGGCGGGAGATTAAATATTGAGGTGAATAAATAAATAATTCATAAATTTTTCTCTGTGGAGAAAGCTTAAATAAATCTCAAGTCATCAAGTCCCATTAGTTTCAACATTTGTCTTGGTTAATTATGTAACAAGTGCAGGAGAGTCGTTGAATTATTTATGCTAAGATCATTAAGAAAGGTCGGGATAATAACAATAAACAAGGGAACGGGTTTTTAAAATATCTTCCCAAGATATCGTAAATGGCCCATAGGAAAGGAAAACAATGAAAATGGTCTTTCAATTGGTCTTGGACGGAAATTGGGAGAGTGAAAAGCTTAAGTTGGAAATCACTTAAGACGGGAATTTATAGGAGGCAATCTCTATAAGATTGGTTCATAAAATAGGAGCTGAAGAGCCGATTCCATTTAATTTATTCACAAGTTAAAGCTCATCGGTTTTAGCCCGGATTTGAAAAGGTGGCGGGAGAATTCGGGAAGGAAGCGAAAGTTGAAGGACTTTGGGAGGAAGATTGAGTATGTGGAGAGATTTCGGATAAAGAATATTAGATTGCGGAGGCCAAAGGGGAATAAATGTCGGGTGATTGGGATGAGGAGCGCGTCGAGTCAAATCCTTTTTCTTTCCTGACGACCAACACGAACAAACTGCGTCCACTTCCTACGATGGCTTTAATCCGCTCAAATCACATTGTCGTAACAGTAAAAATGATGCGGGATTTATCTTCTACGTGGGCTTTAACTCCATTACCGCCACTTCCCATTAAATCAATGTTCCATCAGACAATTCAGATCAAACTCAAGGATTTGTCATTCTTTTGGGATTAAGACACATTTTGGCCATCAAAGTTTCGTGAAAGCCATTTTCAGACTTTAAAAATTACGGGGCATTAAGACACATTCTTACTGCCATCTATTCATAATAATAATAATTTTAGTTAAGATCTCAATTATGATTTTAAAGAGCAAAGATAGATGGCAGATAAATATTGTTCTAATTCGCCCCAAATAAGTCAAACTAAATATTATATATGGGCAAAGAATAAATAAGATGCTCAATTAAAAAGCCAATTGAATATATTATTAATTAAATATAAAATTAATTCGAAATAAATAATTTTTAGATTTTTGAACGGGTCATCTTATTATATTATACTGTATAAAAATCTTTTAATCTCAACTTACAATTAGGTAATGTAAATACTATTATGTATCATATGATAGTAGGTAGGTATACAATTTTTCATAAGAAAAATATACATATGTTTGGTGATACTCGAACATTTATTGAAGGTGTGTGATAGGGGCATTTAACAAAACACTTTTTTCTCAGAAAGATTATTGATGCGAATCTGAGGAATAAATTTAAGGACGATGAGGAATTGATGGATCCGAAATTCGGGAATTTTCCTTTCCCTCATAAGATATTATTCCTTGCATTTTGTGAACCATAAATCAAGTCCTTTGAGCCATATCTTTTAATCTTTTCTCCTATAAGAGCGGAAGCGAACCAGCAGAGTGAGGATTCACTGACGGCTGCCTCACTTGTACTCAAATTTCCATAATCCGGGTCGATATGACGAGGAACGCTTTTAATGCTCTTTACACTCAAACATCTCTCATTGATATATCCACTTGTATAATATTTCATTTATCAAATTGAAAATCTTGCGTTTTAACCATTTGTTATGATTATGATTATCTCACATGATTTACTTCAAAATTCACCAATAAAATTTTTATACTCAAATAAAGATAATAATGATTGAAATAAACCAAAGACTAAAAAACAATATAAAATCTCATACAAGAATATTTTCATTAGCCAATTCGTATTTTATATTATTATGTATTAGTATACCCTATAGATTTTCATTTATAAAATCCGTTTTTATATACTAAATATATTCCCTTGCTAAATACTATACCATATACCATATTTTTATAAAGTGACAGCTGAGTTAAATCCAAAGTGTCTAAAAACAATCATAAAAGAATGCGGCAAAATTGATTGATTTTCCTTTTTGTATTTCCCGGTTTGCCATTAATAGATGGATTAAATAAAAAAGAAATGATTTAAGGAAGAAATGAAGATTTTTTCAAAAAATTGATTTTTGGGAAATTTAGTTCTAAAAATGAATTTTTCTATATAGATTTGGTCTATTTGGAGGCATCGGCGGTTGTTTGGTCCGTGAGAGTTCTTCCGTTGTTCTTGGGACTTATTTCCGCCGTCGACGTCAATTCGTTGAGCAAGTTGTTCTTGCCGGGACGGGTGTTGGAGTGACGCTTTTTTCCCTTCTTTACCTCTCCCTTTCTCGACACATTGAGTGGGGGGTTGGGTTCAGAATCGGAGCGGCACTCTCCGCCATTTCCGCCCTCTTGCCCATCTTCTATCGCTATCCCCCGTCTTCTGCTCAGACAACACAAAGACCGACCAACAATACACACAAAGTAAGAGACCTTTGACCTCAAAAATATCAATAGACTATATGTATAAGTATTGTGGATTTTGTATTGGGGATTTTACATTATGTATTTTTTGTTGAAAGATTCTCTCCATATCTGACAATATGTTTTTTCATTGTGTAATATTCTGTTTATTGTTGGGTGATTTAGTAAATGGATTTAGTTTACAAACCCAAGTTGCATGTGTAAAATGGGATTTCATAGTTGTTCTCTCAATTGACTTTCTGGAGAGTTGATAAAACTTTGTGTATAAAAGGGGTTTTTATGATAAAGGAAAGTAGTAATGAACATGTGTTGACACACAGGGAGTTCAGAACATTTCGCTTGTCTTTCCGCTGTGCGGAGACATTTGCCAGAGTTTGAATCTCTTTTGCGTTCCCGCTCTCAAACCGGTTTTGTGGTCGGCGGCCATTTCTTCATTTGGACTTTATTCACCGCTTTTTCTCATGGTGAGGAATTCATTAAATTAATCCAAATAACGAATTAACTAACTAAAGACGATTAATTCTAAATGACTAAATTCTGATTTGTGACAATGACAATATTAACATTATTCACCATTAATGCTGATTTGTGTTATAACTAAATTCTGATCATGAGTCTAAATCATGATTTACGGAAATATTAATATTACTAAATTTACTAAATACTGATACTAATAGCTCATATGTGTACTACTTTACATATATGATATGACTAAATATTGATTGATACGACAAATGACCATTTGACTAATTACTGAATTGTGGTAAAAAGACTAAATCCTGATTTATGAGTTTAATTAATGATATTCTTATGGTTTAGTCTGATTTTGGACGGAGGGAGGGTTTGAGTGGCGGTTCGCTTCTGCTTCTCCAAACGCACCTGGGACTTGGGATTTCTCTCGGTGTGATCCTTGCGGCGATCGTGACGATCAAAAGGTTTAAAACCTGCTTCGTCTCTCCGAGGATTCTCGCCACCATCGCTGCTCTTCTCACTGGTATTCAAAACATAATGAAATCTCTCCAAACTAAAACACACCCTCTGAATTATTAACTCCCAAAACTTTGGTCAAACAGAAATCATGGAATTGAACCAAACTACGTTATAATGTCTACAAACCCCACCAAAATGTTTAAAATGCATGAAGCTCCGACAAATGAAATATATTTCCCATATAAATTACTCAAGGTGGAAAATTCGCATTCAAGTCTTTTCTCTCCCAACTTAATAAATCAAGACTTTAAATGACATTTCAATATTCAAACTTTTGAAACAAAGGCCAAAATCTCATTCAGGCCATTACAAAACAATATTAAACATTCTGGACATTCAAAAGTATGCAATTCTACCAATTCACATTCTTTGAATAGGAGCGTAAAAAATTGAGAAGAGCATTTCCCCAAAAGGAACTTTTGTTCCCAAATCGAACATTAGTGCCAGGATTTGTAATATTTCAATTCCCTGGTTAATGAAACTAGCCGGGTTTTACTCGGAGCAACTGCCGGGTATTCCGGACTTTGTAAATTGAGTATTAAATAATTTGAAAAGCTGAGATTTTTCAGTTTCAAAGAACTCGACATTTTCATTATGTTTCTGTTTCTCTTCATTTGCTCAGAGTTTCATTATCTCAATTTCCACATCTGTATTTCCACAGGGATCTCGATGATTGCAATCTCGACCGTGGAGGGATACTACGGCTATTCTCTCTCTGCATGGATCTATGGCGTTTCTCTCGGTAAAACTCAAAGTTCAAATTACCCGCTACTAATACTTACCCTAAAATACCCGCTTTATAATACCCACGATATAATACCCACTTTGTAATGCCCATGTTATAATACCCGTTCTTTAATATCCATTATACCCACGCTTTAATACTCCTTAAAAGACTCATGAAAAAAAGAGTAAAAAGAGTTTTTTAGAATGTTGAAAGGAAAGTTAATAGAGTGTATGAAATCCAATTACGATTCTCATTTATTTCCAGGGGCGTATCTCTACACTCTTAAGATGCTCACAATGGATCTGACACGGAGCAAGCACTGGGAACGGATGTGGTCCACCGTTCAATGTCTAATGTCTCCAGGGATCCTTCTCGGTTCGGCCGTGACCTCGTACTTGGGAAAACCCGGGTTTTTCCTATGCGCTACGGCAGTCCTCGCCGGTGCTGTGTTGATCGGACTCCCCGTGTGCGACCTAACAAAGTGCGCCTCCCCGCCGCCGTCCTCGTCCGACGGGGAATCCCCAATTCCACCCGCTCCGCCCCCGGTACCGCCGACCAAATATTCAAAATTTCCTGGAAGCTATAGCGAGCTCTATCCGCTCCGAAGGGCCATTTCTCTCCAGCAGGGAACTCCATGTTGTTGTTCAGAAAATTGTACGGCTTGTTCCTACTGCCGGGATTGTTTTCCTTATGGCCCGGGCCAAACTCCTTATTTCTTCCCGTCTACTGGAATGATCCGATCGTTTTCACTACCGCAAGAACCGAGTTCCTCGAGCTTATTAAAAATTAAGACCCAAGGGACTCAAACCGCCCCTTCGAGTCCAACTCAACCACGTGCTAGGGAAATGGGTCGACAAGGCTTAGCCGGAAAACGCCAGCAGCATAAACATTCGGTGATGTTCGCGTCCAATCCTCAGCTTTATTCCCCAAACCCTTCACATGCTGGGCCAGATGAAGGGAAAAAAGATCAATTTGTTTTCCCTGCCAAGTCTTCAACCCCGGCTTTTACCCGCCATTATTTTGACTCATCCAAAATCACTGCAGCGAAGAATAAGAAATGGGGATCGAGTGGAAGCGTAAAGAGCGAAAACGTCCAAGTTCCCATTCATATTCCTCCACAGAAGCCCAAAGAAGGGAACAAATTTTATTTTCAACAACATGTCAATAATCAGCACCAGACGCCGCCACCTCTGCCTCCACATTCACAAAATCTCAACCAACAACAGCAGCTTTTGCTCCACAGACAATATTTACAACAACGTCAACAGCAACAACTTCAGCAGCAGCAGCAACAACAAAAGCAAAAACATGCAACCCAGCAACCTTATTCTTACCAACAGGGTGTTGCCCAAGGGCCTTTGTCAAGCCTGAGCGGTTACAGCGATGCATCTGGCTACAGTGGACATTCTTCTCATGGAGGTCACAGGGCGGGTTTTAGCGGTGGAGCAGGCTTTAACTCCGGGGCAGGTTTTAGTGGTGGGGAGAATAGTGACAGCGGAGGTTTTATCACAAGTGGAAATGGCCATTGGCATCACTCTCACAGTGGAAGAGAAAAGAAGAAAAGCTATAAAGTGTCAAGTGTGGATTTCAATGTTGAGGAGCCAAAATTCAATTCTCTTCGACGACCCCTTAATTCAAATGGTGGCCATGGAAGCAATTGCCATAAAGGTCACGGAGGTCATGGGGGTCATGGTTCCCATGGACATGCTTTTGTTTCGGTTTTCCCTCCCACTAGTGGATATCCTTACCCGCCAACTTCAACTTATCCTTTGAGTTTGAATGCGGCGGGATTGAAGGAGGAAAATTATGAGCAGGTGTTTTTGCCTTATCCACATCACATGATGGGAGCAGGGCCAATTCCTATTAATTATTCACATGGTCAGCCCAAACATTTTGCAAGGAGAAACACGTGGAATTCAAACAAAGATAATCTCGAAGCAATAACTACTTCCATCTAACTATCTTTAACAATCTTTACTTTACCAATTTGTAACATGAGTTTCTTTAATTTGATATTATGCAAGCGCTATAATTTATATTATAGATTTAATTGCAAACTTAATTTTAAAATGTATTACGAAAAATGTTTTACTTGTACGAAATAGAAGTGTGTACTGTATTTATGGAATATGTTTATGGCTTGGCTTAATTAAGATTATGTAAAACTGTTACTTACAAACTTTTATTAATAACAATGCACGAGACCCGAATATTTTCCGACTATGAATTTTTCCTGACCAGACGTTAATTAGAAGTAGTAATTTTAACCTTATCATACTGTATAACAATTTAATTTAGTTATTTTGTCTTGAATTATCGTTATCGTTGATCGGATTAAATACATAATAATTAGCAATAGTATACTCTGACTTGGCAAAATTTTAGTAGGCAGAAATTTAACATTCGGAATAAATTCCTAACAATTATTGTGGGCCAGGAAATATTCATATCACGGGAAAAATTCGGGTTGCCACAATTCACAATTTTAGAAGCCTCGAATCTTTCATACATAATTACTAAATAATTACATATTGTGATTAATTAATTAATTACCAAATTTCAACAAATGTAAAAAAAGAATTATAACCAATGCTGCAACACTCACCAGTATTTAATTGTGATTGTGATCGTATCAGAAAATCATTTCAACAATTCAAATAAATGGTGTTCTTTGAAAATGTGATTTAAACTTTTAAAAATAAGAGAAAACGTGCCAACTAACATTTAACTCATACTTATTATCTATCTAAATAATATGTAAATATTATTTTAACTAGGTTAGCAATAACTTATATATAAATATCATTGTTTTATTGTTTAACATATGATAGATATTAAAAAGAATCTTTTGGAATTCTACGTAGTCAATGTATTGGTATAAGATGTACAGAATTTTATTATAGAAATGATTTCTCTTAAATAGCTTTCTTTGACAATTATCTATTTTATTATTGTTAAGTTGATGTGCCATTTTGTACATGTGGTATGTGTTTATTTCTCTAATGATAAATGTTTTAGGTAAAAGTAAAATGAAAATTCCATGAGGTGTATTTATTATTACAAATTGCCGAGTTGAGGAATTTTACTCGTCGAGTGAGAATTCCAAATATTAATTATATGTTATTATATTTACAATAATGCAAAGTTGGCGACGGCTTAACGATGATGGTGAGAATTATTACGAGCTGGCTCCAATTAACTAATTGTAGTAGAAGAGATTCTAGCATTCGTAAATAAATTATTAACTCTTTGTATACACTTAAATCTCTTGTATTTAATTAATACAAAAAATACAATTGTTAAGATATGCATAATTAAAAAAGATTTTTAGAACTTCATTTAAAAAGTTAATGTTATTTGTATAAGCCAATTTGTAATTGAGCTAATTACAATTGCTAATGTTACATTTAACCAAGAGTTCATGACTTTAAAGTTTTTCTTATTTGATTGAATAAAAACATTTCACGGAAATTTTTAACGGAATTGACACTTTTTGGCATAATTTAAAATAAGAATTTTAACGTTTTGTGAGAGAATGACGGGGATTTTGAAACCGCAAGAGGAACCCGGAATTGAAACTTGTCTCAAAAGCATCGAGGAAATTCCTGGTATATTGATTAAATTTTTCTTTCTTATCTGTAATTTCAAGATAATTAAAAGGCTAAAAATGATTTTTAATTAAAAGGAATTAAATATCACATTTATGGAAAATGTGACTCTTTGATGGATAAATTGGAACTTTTGAATTACCACGAATTGCTCGAAGACATGAAAATCCCGCCGTTCCACCGTTTATATTTCGCAACTCAAAAGAATCCCGGGGAACAGTTTTTCATTTTCACCCAATTGGCTGCTTGGCTTGTGCGGAGAAGCGGATGTTACTTTCCCGCTCCAACGGAAACTCAAGATCCAAATGGAATCATTGCAAAAATTCTTGATGCGGTTCAAGATCATAAGGTAAAACGTTAATTAACTTTTATTGTTTAAGTTTTAATCGCTTTATGAATTTCAGAGCACTAAAACAATTTATTCTTCCAAACAACTTAAATCAGGATATGGAGAAGAAGTCGTGGAAATCCTGAAGATTTTGGTTGATCGCGCTCTGTCAGTTTTTAAACTCGACTTTGAACCGTAATTTAATTCTCAATTTCTTAACAAATCTTCAATTTAAATTCACATTAATATCAATAATTCTTTACATGATTGGTAATATTCAGGTTTTTCTTAACTAACTATTATTGATTTTCTATAAAAAATCTTTAATTCTCTTTCAGCCCAATTTTGAAGAACGATGGTGATAATTACAATGAGAGCTATGAAGACGAAGATGCGGAAATTGTAATTGAAGAAGAACCCGGTCTCGCTTTCCTCGTAGAAGATGAAGACGACGACGCGGGATACTTCGTTCTCAAAAATGAAAAATCTGTATAATATTAATTTCATGAAATTTTAAACTAGCAGTTAAATATATTTCAAATTTAAAATACTACAAGTCAAAAAATAATTTTAATTTCTTTAGGGTACACGTCCAAACACGGGAATTCCAACAAGTCAAGATTCTGCTCCTCAACGTTTAGCGGGAAGACCTCTAACAAGTCGCCCTGTCACTGTTCGCCCATCCACTGCAAAACTTGCGACCAACAAACTGATTTCAATTTCTTCTTCATCTCAAATCCTCCCAGGCAATATGATACCAACAATGCAAAATAAAATTGATCTCTACAGCTGGAAATCCGAATGCGAATCGATTGACGCAAAGTTGGCAAACTCATCGGGTATTTTTAATTGATTTTTTAATATGTAATTTGTTCAATTTAAAAAATCATGAAATAATTATTATAATATTTCGCAAATCAAATATTCTCAAAACTACTTTTAATTTTAAATTATAGTTTTAAATAATTAATTTTTAATATTTAAAGTGGCATTGAAAAATAAAATAACAATTATTTTGTATTTATTTTCGCCTTGAGGGGAAGGACCAACTCCGTGGGAATCCAAATTCAAGAATTTGGAGACTTTGACTCAAAAATGTGCTCGCGTGTACAAAGATCTGAGTGCTCATTTGAAGACAAATTTGGAAGTGGCGGAGCGCGACATGAAAGAAATTGAAAGTAAAGAATCCATCGTTCAAAACAATTACTTCCCATTAATCAAAAAACTCATTGAGGTTCAAGTAAGGAATTTTATATCAAACATTCAAACCCCTTAATAAAATATATTCTACTCATACATATACTTTTCTACCGCCTTAATATCACATAATATGATATGATACATTAGAAGTAAATACTAATACTATTACTTACATACATACTCGTACAAGCTCAATATCTTATTCTATACAAGTGTGTATGATGACTATAAAACCTACACTTTTATATGAAATTCGCGATTGCACTTTTCCACTGCTGACAATTACATTTTTTAGAACGACGTGGAGACTCAAAAGAAGGAGCTAAATGAAGCGAGGAAAGAAATGGGCCAGAAACAAGAAGCTCTCGAAGCAGTCACAGATCAAGTAAAAGACGTTTCAAGACTCATTGAAGAACGTGCAAATTACTACACCGATAGAAGTAGGGAAAAACTCCATTTTCTCATTTATAGCCAATTTAATAGAAATTCAATATGGAATCAAATTGTCAATTACCATTTAATTGCAATTTAATGATATAATTTAAAAATTTAATGTTTTATACGAACCATTTTATAAGAATAATTGGATTGTATTAAAATAATATTAAAATTGAATTAATCTAATTTATAACATATAATTAAAGATTTTAAAGATGTAATTTTAACTTCCAGATCCAATACTGGGAATCAAAAAAGACACTCTTGCAATGGTGAAGGAAATCAAAGACATGGACGTCCAAATTGGAATATTCGAAATGACGATTTTGAAACATCACGTCCAAGTTGAAGAAGATTACAATTCAAAAGTTTGGAACATTGGGAAAAAGCTGATCAAAATGACCAAATAAATAAATGTTTATTATTTCATACAAAATCAATTTAATTATTAGAATTCAGTTCAATTCAGTTTTTTATAATAAAATTAGTTCTATTAAAGATGTTATTTTTATTAATTTTTAATTAATTTTTTATTTAAATCGTTTTGTCCCAGTCAAAAACCGATTTTCCATATCGGTTCTCATCATTCCAATAGAGTCTTGCAAATATTTGAAACCTCTTGAACTTTTTGTACCTTTGTTCTTCTTCTCATTTAAACCGCCCGAGTCTTCATCTTTATTCGAATTTTTACTTTTTTTCTTCTCATTTGAACTTCCTGATTCTTGACCTTTGTTTGAATTTTTACTTTTCTTCTTTTCGCCATTTTCACTTCCGGGAGTTTTTGAATTTGATTCATTCATACTTCCTTTCTTCTTTTTCCCTCCTGTTGAGCTCGTTGAATTATTGCCCATCCCCTCCATCTTTTTCTTTTTCTTCTTTTTCTTCTTCTTCTTCTTCTTTTTGGGCTTTTTTTTAGGTTTCTTTTTCTTTTTCTTCTTTCCGCCCATGTTCATACTCGAGGTTCCACCACCTTTGTTTTTCTTCCCACCGGAGGCCAATGCTGCTCCTCCGGCCAACCCAAGCGCTCCGCCAGCAACTCCACCGGCAACTCCGCCAGCTGCAGCTCCGGCTGCTCCAGCTAAAACTATGTTGGGGAAAACTGGTGGCTTCCATGTTTGTTCCTCGGTTTCGGTCCCAAAGTCTGGGAAATGGACGGGTTTGTACGATTTGACAAAATAATTTTTGAATCGATCGAAAATTCTAAAAAATATAATAACCATTATTTTTCAATTTTTGATTTAATCTTATTTATTGATAGTTAACATAATATATTCATTGTTAATTTGTATTTGTATGTAAGAGTAATTTATGGACTGTTTCTTACGGTCGGGTTGGGCTTTTATTCTTTTTATTTTCCTGTCCACCTCCAAATCCACCAAAGCCAAAGAACATAAATCGGGGCTCGAAAAGTTCATCTTCATCCAAATCTTCCCGCTCTCCTTTTACATTCTAAATATAAAAAACGAACGAAATTAAGATTTACAAAATGAAATAGCCAATGTCAAACATATCTTTGAATTTTAAATAAATAATTTAAATATTTTAGCTTTATAAAATTAATTTTTTTGGAATATTGTTAATTCGAATAAAGCTATTTTAAAATAAATAAAAATACTTTTTCTTCATATTCAAAATTTTCTTCATGGATGTTTTCCTCCGGTTCAAAGTGATCTGATTGGAAAATGATAATTGGATGGATTTGTTGGTAATTGTCACAAGAGGTGAGGAAAAGTGTGATAAATAAAGGAAGGAGGAGGAAAATCCGCATCTCTCATCCTTCCGATTTCACATCACTAAATGATTGGAATTTCTTCTATTCAACTTCTCTTTCTTTTAAATCTCGTTTACAACTCATCAACTTATCATCTCTTAACTTATATCAAACCATTGTCATCCTCTTATCAAACTATATGTACAAATGATTCTTTGATATATTCAGTAAATCCATACAATATAATCATCTTGCATTTATTCATCTTATAATCAAATTGTCAACACCAATCATCTATTCTCTATACTACAATACTACCTTCATACACATACCTTCATACATACACATTAGTACGTGCATATAATATTGAATCCCAAAAAGTATTTTATATAAATTTTATATATTCTAATATACCATACTGACCATACAATACTTATATTTATATATATGGTACATTACATGGGTATTATGATGGGTATGGAATTAAAGGTATATGGTATGTAGTTTAAGTCAATGAATAAAACTTGGGATTTTCTTCTATTAAATGGGTGTTTTTCTTTGTGAGAATTGAAGATATTGAAGCAGAGCTTGTTAGCAGTTTCCTGAATTTCCGGCTCTGATTGAAACCAGTTTGGATTGCCTCCTTTCAATTAACCAACAGCAAGAAAGGACGATGATGGGGAGAAAGGTTATTAAACCAACAAATATAGAAATATATAAAATATGCTTCAAAATAATATTATGCTTATACGATGAGAATTAATGAGGTTTAAGGGTTTAACTATACATTTAACATTTAGCTTTTATATTTGTAATTTATTATACGAAATACATATATGAATTACTAATAGGAAAGCAGACTGGTGGCTGATGATAATAACGAGGTGAATTTTAATTGATGCATTTAATGATCGTAAAGGCCCAAATTCCCACGCAGCTCAACTACAAATCAACGTCATTTAACATCAATTAAAGCCATTTAAAACATTTGTTAAAACTCGCAATTAATAAGTTAAGGTCAAACGTCAAGGGAATTTTGTAGGAATTACGCAAATCATTTTTGAATATTTTTCACTCATTTTTCAAACACCATAATGGATAAAGCTAATATAGCAAAATTATTTGAATTATTTCAAAAAGATCTTTACGATAATTGGTATTTATTTGAATTTATTTACGGCTTAATTCTATCTAAAAATGGGCGATGGGCCGATCAACGTTTGTTGCTGCATGGGGAAAATGAACATTTCAATAAGATCCGCCGTCCTTTATGTTGCATTCATTTACTGTTTCGTATGTCGTCCATATATTCATGAATTGATTAATTTAATTAACGAAGAAATTATAATTCATTTGACTAATTATTAACAATTGAACCAATTTATTAAGTTTTGTTTAATTAATGGAATAACAATGTGCTTTGGTAAAAAGATGAACGTGTTTAATTGCGTCGCCTCAGTTGGAATTACATATGATGCCAATGTGATTCGAGATATCCTCAATGACGGAAACCACACAGAGGATGCAAATAAGCAAAGAACGATTTTTGCTATTTCTGCAGGTGTTTAATAAACTTA
This sequence comes from Neelides folsomi, assembly GCA_034687125.1. NCBI lineage: Eukaryota > Metazoa > Arthropoda > Collembola > Neelipleona > Neelidae > Neelides > Neelides folsomi. Next base: position 38,043 of record JAQGBZ010000487.1, read on the forward strand.
ATGCCTTCCTTAATAACAAAATTAACAACTTTCCGCTTAAAATCTAGTTTTTATACTCAATTATTTTTACATGTTTTTGCAATGTTTCACACACAATATGAATTATTAAAATTGCTAAAAGAAATTAAAAATGCATATTATATTGAATATTTTTTGTAATTTCTCCCATTATTACTTCTACTACTTTTCAATACTTTTCCATTCCAATTTATTAATATATTAGCAAAGAACATTTGTAATTTTTTCCAGATCCAAGAAGTCATGTGAAATTTGCAAGTTTTTATATGTGGAAAATTCGAAATATTATTTTTTATTAAGAATTTATGTAGTTGTTCACCCTGATAGGAAATACTAATCTTATTTTTATTAATTTTAGTAACTTCAACTTTGGCCTTTATTCAATTCATCATCACGGGCATTTTGATCATCTTTGGGATTTTGTTGCTCAAAATTATTTACATTTACATTTGGCTCGGCATGAATCTTCTAATTGGCATCACGTGGTCTTGTCTCACCTTCTTCTGCGTCTACCTTGAGTTTGAACTGAAAGAACACACAGGAAGAGGTCGAGCTGTTTACATTGCTTTTTTAACCATCGTGTATGTTGTTTTCATCCTCTATGCTTCTTTCGTTACGGTCGTTTTTGCAATGGAACTCAACAAAGGAAACTTGGAGCCTGATGAGGAAACTGAAGGAGGGGAAAATATTGAAGAAGATGTAAAGAGTCTCGAATCAGAAGTTGAGCAAGTTGTGAAAGAGGAAGTGAAAAAAGAAAAGCTTCAAGAAATTGAGGAAACAAAGAAAGTCAAATGCTGAAATTTTCACGCTAAATACTGCTACAGTTAAATCTTAATTTAATTTAAATTATAATAATTCTCATTTACACATTGTTGCATTATGTAATTAAATCAAATTTCCAATTTAATAATTATTAAAGAAAAGCTCGATCTTAATAAAATTGTAAATACAGAATATATCTGTAAATTATGTAAACATTATTACACTTATTTTTATGAAGTAATTCATAATACAAATTATTTAAAAAAAATTATCTTAATAATTAAATCAGGATTCACACAATGGTTTATAAGCCATTATACAAGGATAATTAACTCTATTTGAATCAGGATTAGATCCATATCCTTCCTCACACTGACAAACTCCGTCTTCGGAACCTTCCGGTGTTTTACAAACTAGATTTAAAGATGAATCGCATTCTTCAGTCTCTTTGGTTGGATTTTTCTTACATGGAGCTCCTTCAACTGAAAGCTTCCCACTGTCTTTTTTACATCTGGAGTTGATTGCATCCCAAACGTATCTATTTTTGCAATCACATCACTTTATTGTTTCTCCGGCACTTTCCTTGCATTCAAGTTGATATTCACTATTACAAATTTTCCAGCTTTCTTTGGATCCATCCACGCACGGGTCATCTTCTCTGCGTAATCTTTGATGCATTTAGAATTTTCTCTCGTCCCTTCAGGACATTTGTCAACACAGGGTAAAAATCACAGTTGTGTGTAAAAATCTTTAAAACTATTAAAGAAAGAAGATTTTAAAGCAATAAGCAAATTATTGCTTATTAATCAGTAAAAGAATTTTTGGCAAAAAAGATGTGCTTTGAAAAAATACTACAGATATTATAATATTCTTACAAACATCCTCCACCTACTGGGTCTTCGCAATTTGGAGAATTTGTAAATCCCCCTTTTGTAAAAAGTTCTTTGTTTGCTGCATAAATGAGATTTGGACTGTTTTGATAAAAAACGGTTTTAAATTTCTTATTACATTCCCTTTGCTCTCACAAACAAAATTGTATGGGTGGCTTTTTCAACATGTCACTTGTTCATTTGCTAAATTACGTGTCTTCCAATCGTTATCATCATTGTCTTTGTCGTATTCATATTTGCACAGAGTTCCATAAAATCCAGCACAAGCTAACTCGGTTACGATTTTCTTGATTATAAAATGAATAATAAAAATAATTATACCTGTTATGGAATATAAAAAGTTAGAATTTAAATGCTCTTTTATTCTAGTAGGAATTATTAATAAACTAATATTTATAATTGATTTGTATTATGTGTTATTAGATGAAAGTGAAATCATATTTTGCTTACGCCTATTTTCTTAAAACTCAAAACCATCCTCAGACTTTTTTTGCAAGCACATCTATATCCATTTTTAAGAACTGCAGGATTTTCGTAATCGAAGCCATTATATGTTACACCATGACATTTTTTATTCTCATCGGTCGCTCCTAATTTACACTGACGATTGAAAATAAGGCTTATTTGTTCCACAGTTGGCACAATTTCGCTTCTCGTTAATCGAAGGAAATAAAAAAGTAAAGTAATCAATGAAATGCTAGTGACATCCATTCAAGTGATCGGTTTTTCAAAATATAAATGATTTTTAATAAATTGATTAATTTAGGACTCATTAGGACACTTTCCCCTCATTTATGTCTAACACAGAAAATGAACATAGGATATAATTTTAAAAAAATCACAAGAGTCCAAAACAATTAACAAACATGAAACATGACGAAATAAAAGGACGGAGGAGAATTACGCACGGAGGTTAAAAAAGAACAAAAGAATCATAATTATTCCAAATTAGATGCATACATACCATACATTGGTCATATTTAAATATTAATCATATTAGGGAATTCCAAAGGCTTCCTTTATAAAGAAATCAAAAGGATCAAATGCTCTTTGTGTTCAAGGTGAAAAGTGAAGCAGGTTCTGAGCACATAACGTTTAAAAAGATGTTTGCACTGGTTCAATATTTATTCAAAAAAGTGACATGTAGATTTTGTTCATGCAAGCTGATAGTATAAAAATTCAATATAGATATTTCTTATTTCATATAAATGCAATACTTATGTTTAAATAACAAGTATTTTTATGCAAGGTGTAAGTATATAAAAACATCAGTACATATGTATGTATGTTTGCTTACTTTGCTTAGGCATGAACTTATATTCATGTGAATTAAAATCCTTTCTGGTCTTACCCTTATATTTACGCATTGCATTATAAATTCCATTCCCGTAATGTTTTTTTCTTGTTATAGGCTAATTGAACTTGTAGTTAAGTATTTGGTCTTTCCCTTTTTAATTCCTCTTTAATCATGAGTAAAACATTGCGCTTTAATAATATTTGATAATGGCTTGAGAAAAATGAATTGATAAAGCGGAGACTTCACTTTGAGCTCTTCATTCTTCAACGGAGGTTGCCATGGAGAACATTCCAAGTTTCTTCGCTGATAAAACAGTTTTTATTACCGGAGCCACAGGCTACATTGGAAAAGGAGTCATTGAAAAACTGCTGAGGTCATG